>JAUZNK010013358.1:0-22912 GCA_035046665.1 Euphysa ruthae | reverse complement strand
ATGTATATATATACATATATATTTATATATACGTGCTTGCTCACCTCAAACCGGTAGGCCTACTTAAACATTTGCTGATTTATTCTAATCGAGATAATTTTTTTTTTTTTTAAATTTGAATTACATTTTCTATACATGTAAATTTTTGATATTCATTTATTATGACATGCAGCGATGGTCTCATGAATTCATGATGTCTGTCAATTTTTCTGTTTGTTTGACTGTGCTATTGCTCAATATTCGGCCATTCATCGTTTTTACTAATTTTAAGAATGACATAATGAAGCTATATTTCTAAAAAATAACTTATTTGCACAATTTTTGGATAAAATTACCTCAAAATCAACATAGCTGAATTTTTCTTTAATTCCGCCTATTAGATTTTTTTAAATTTAGGCGTGCAAGTCAAATGGTCATAAATTTGGAAAAACGGGCTGCTTTAAATATTTTGAGAGGAAGTTCAGTCAAACTAGATAATTGTATATCGACAAATTATATCAGATTCTTGTTTTTTTCAATAACCTGATTAAGTAAAATTGCTTTTTCAAATTCTTTTCCATTGTTAACTTTTGTATGGTTTTTTGTAATTTGATTTCTCTCTCTTTTTTTATAAATGATCCAATCACACACTATTTGTTAAATATTTTCTCACATTAGAGTTATCAGATAAAAAAATATTTTTGTGCAAAACTTGCTTATGTCAAACGATAAACTAGATAAATTCTTAACATGTGTCTGTTAAAAGACTGTTATGCTTATAATTTGTAATGCGTCTATATTGCATTGATTTTGCACAAAAAACAATTTTTATCTGTTTTTATTGTCTAAATCGTTTAGCCTGTATATTGTCTTAGAGGTATAATTAATTGCAATTTAATTGGTGTGTTACGGTTGGATTAAATAAGAGATAACATGACAAAGAAATGTGCTACGTCAAGAGATAATTATTATAGCGGCATTATCGGGGGACCATTTACATTATTTACATACACATACACATTATTTTCTTATTTCAGATACCCTAGATGAAAATTTTCTTACCAGCGATGATTCATTTACTGAAGCTGATCAAAAGGAAAGTGGAGGTTTGTTGATGCTGGACACGTAATCCAATCAAATTATTTAACCAAACAAATTTAGGATCATGTTAAAGTGACATGTTATCTCTGCTCTAAGTTGTTAGTTTTTATTTTTGCTTCTAAAGTTTTATTCCATGGGAATCAGTAAAAGTTGATTTTTTATTCAAGGACTGCACCACTATTTACATTGTTGTACTATTTTCTTCTACAAGATTTACATTTTTTGCCAGCTAACCATTTTTTAAAAAGAACAATTCAAGCTTTGAAATCCCAGAAAAAAATATTTACAGCTGTTAAATTAAATTTTGTTTTCCTTGTTGTATTTTAGATCATCAATCTAAAGTTGAGTTTCGTGTTTTACAAAAAGAAATTTACAAAAAGGAAAAACAAAAAGAAACTTTAATTGAGACTAATAAGGTATACATTTTTAATTGTCAATATAAAAATGATTTTATCGTAGTGCATGTCTAGCTCAGTTTAAGTATTTGCTTACGTTGTGTTAGTTCCATGGAGTAACTTCCTTGCTTGCTGCAATATATTTTTAGCCCTATTAACTTAACCGGTTCAAATAAATACTAGTATAGAATTGGTTTTTGATAGACACACAAGGTACAAACTTGTGTCCAAATGTGTTAACAGCCTTCAACGGTTTTACGGTTTTAAATTGTGTATTGGATTTATTTTTCAATTAACATTATTAACAGAATTAACAGAAGGAATCTACGATATTTATCAAAGTAATTTATAAATTATTTAAGATAATATCATGAATTTTGAAACGATATTTGGTTAATTGTATATATTTATGTTAACGTTAACAAACAAACTATGCTATGTGCATGATCTTCAATCATTAATTTTTCCGTTTATCACTTTCCCACATGATTAATTTCTTTTAAATTGTAGCTATCACATTTCTGATATGTTTCTATGATTTTTTTTAGCTCGTTTCATGGTTTTTGTATAATTCGGATACAGTTAGTGATCTAGATTTCTGATTTGTTTGACACCTTTGTTAAGTCCAAGTTATTTTTGAAAGTTAAATGAATTTTTTTAAGTTCATCAGTTTAAAATAGAAAACTTGGAGAGGTAAACATTTTTCCAATTTATACTTTTGATAAAGCTTTTAAATTTTAATCAGGTTTTAATAATAATGATAATAATAATAATAATAAATAAAATAAATAAATAATAATAATAAAAATAAATAATAATCAAATGGTAATCAAGTGATAATCAAATTCCAAATAATAATTGTCACGTATAATTCTAATAAAATTTCAAAAAACAAAAGGATTTTTTTTCTGTAAATGCACAGAAAAAGCACAGTCAACAATGATTTTACTTGATTTTTCTCATATAAGTCATAAAATCATAAAATAACTTTTGCAAGTTGTTATCTGTGAGTTCAATTTTTTTAGGATAATGGCCCAAGTTTTATGTGTTTTTTTTTTTTTTTTTACTTTTTGAGTTAACAGAAGAAAAAAATCCCTCCATCCCTCCTCCCCTTGGTAAATCATTATCTCTGTTATAATAGAAACTGAGATTGGCTGTAGAAATAAAATATTTGATTTTTCTCAAGGAATGTTTTTTAAATATATGCATAATTTATTCACAATTTTTCCTAAAACACTTATTTTTCTGATTTTGCTATTGAAAAAGCTTTAGCAAACAAAGTTATATTGATAGGTAATTGTTTCAATTTTATTGTGACTCAACAAATGATCCTGTTTTAAATATAATCAGGTTACAGCAAACAAACGAAAAAACAGAACGTAACTGGACACAACCAGTGTACGATCTGTATCTTTTTTCAAGCCCTGATTGGACATAAAGCATTTTATATCTATCTAGGCATTGACATTACAACTAGCTGTTAGCGAAAAGAATAAAATTTTGGCTGAGGAGTTGAACTGCAGTAAGATGAAAATATTGAAAAAAACATTTGAAACACATCTTGATGACAAAAAGAAACAAATACAAGAACTTCAACATATCATCAAGCAACTTGAAATGGATTTGCACGCAAAAGCTGAAGAAAAGGGAGGAGAAGATGCTGAAGTATTTTTTAACTTCTCTAAAGTTGTTACAGAATTTACAGTGGAAATAAATGAGCTTCATGACGCGAAGGCAAAGTTAATAAATCGTACATCTGAATTAGAACAAAGCGTAATCTTCAAGGATAAAGAAATTAAAGTTCTTAAAGAGAATTTAAACGAAAAGCGTGTTGATAAAATTGACTACGATTTTCAAGTTGCTCAGAAGATATTTTTAGAGAAGTCACTAGAAACAAGCAAAGAGGTATGCAGAATAATATGTTTTTTACTGTACTGAAGTTTAACAAAAAAAAATATCAGTCTTATAAGCTTTTTGAATTATCTTTCGCCATAAGTTAAAACCGGAAAATATCTGAAAAATAAATATTTCTCTCAAAAAGACTGGCAGAATATTTAGGCTCCTCTGCTGTTAGAATGATAAAGAGTAGATAATAATAAATAGTAGTAGCAGGTTATGTAAGAATGAATATATTTTGCATAAGGTATCAAACAATGACTCTTGAATTTTTTTAAACTGCGTCAAAAATAGTAGTTTTCAAATATTATTCATTAAGATAGAGGTCTGCAAAAACCATGTTTTGGGAAATATAAGTATGAATAGGTTAGATTTGTTTGCTAACAAACAAATCTAGCCTATTACTGAAAGCTGTAAACTTTTTGTGACAAGCGTGCTTGAAAATATGATTTTGTAGATTAATTTACAAAAAATATATTTTTGAAACAAACTTTTTAAAATATTAAATGATGGGTGAACTGTTAGCTTTTTAATAAACATATTTTAAGTCCTTAAAATAGTGTATATAAACAAAAGTAAGAAGTAAATAGTTAGAATGCTTTTTTATGTAAGCTCTGTTTCTAATAACATTGAATGTTGGAATATTTTTCTAGGATACTGAAAAACTGCTGAAAGAAAAAGAAATGCTGGCTAATGATGTGAATGATTTGAAAAAACAACTTCATTCGAAGGAAGAATCAAATTTCAATCAAATTATGACACTGAAATCAGAAAACCGCTCATTAAAGACCAAACTGCATGCGATGGAAAGCAAATATACACTACTTGCATTCACTCCACCTAAGGCAATTTAATATTATGGCACTTAAATTTGAAATAATAGAATAATATTTATAAATTAATAACTATAATATGTTTAATAACTAAAATTACATAATGTTATCATTTTATTAAAATAAATGCAAATATTTAGATGCTCAGATTAATAGAGAGCCTTTTATTGATAAAAATGCATGAATTTTTCTCCATTTAAAATATAAGTGGATATTTGACATCAAATAATTATACGTTTAATCTTGTCTCCATAAATCTTTTTTATTACACCCTCAATTATTAATAGGATATTAATATCAATTATTATTATTATTATTATTATTAGGAATGTTTATTTTAAATTACCGTAGGAAAAGTTAAGATTTTCAATATTTCTCTATAATCTCTGGATGTTGTTAAGTTTTTATTAAATTATATTTATAAAGAATCTTTTTAAATAATTATAAGAATTCACTTCTTAGTAGGACTGAGGCGAGAAACGAGGTTCTGAATTTAAATGAGAATTTTTCAATAAAATTATTTTAATTTTATTTAATTATCTTTTAATATAAAATGTTTTCTTAAAGAGATCGAACTTTTCAAAATTGTCACGTTTGAGATCGGCGTTGCGTAAAATATTATCGTGAAATATTATTTTTCAGATAATAACCTGGCAGCCTGATAGCAGCCTGATAACAACCTGACCGCAATTACTCCTTTTCCTAGATAAAAATTCAGACAGGGGATGGGAATTGCAACCTCTCAATTTCTCTGGTTTAAAAACCAACAAAAGTTACAGATAAAAGCCACAGATAAAAAAATTATTGATGCATTTGATTATCAAAACTCAAGTAGGAGTTCAAGTCCTGTCTTTGCCACTAACCAAGTTTAATCCTCAGTAGAGTGGGCAAATTATAGCATGATCAACATCTCACTTTAAGTTTATTTATTTATTTTAATTGTGTAGGTGCGAACAAAGACTGTAGTTGATGAGAATACAGAATTAGAACTGAGGTGTACAAAATTAGAAAAAGAAAAATTATGTGAAGAGTTGCAGGTGGTACAACGGACTCACAAATTAGAGGTAAATTCCTGTCAAAATATTCTTGAATTAAAAACTATTTCCATGTTTCAACAATGCTTCACCATCTGAAATACTTTAAGTATTGATTACTCATTCGTTTGATTTACTTTAAAGATATCCATACTCAAGAGGATACATTCTTTTCAGGTGTTGATATTGTTTACTCTTTTTTTGTACAATGATTTTTCTTTAAAAAATATTTCTTGGGTGGGGATATCAGCTGTGAAACCTTTCCCTATCAAAAAAATTCTACCTATTTACTGCTAAAATTTTAAAGCATTTTTTTTACGGTTTTTATATGAAAAAAGCATGTGCAAAGATTTTTTTTTTGAAGGTGAGTGGAGAGAACAGGGTGATAATTTTAGTCTCAAAAACTCTCATTTCCTCAAGTAAATCTCCATATTTCAAGAGGATTTTTTATCAAAAAGACTAGAATGCCGTCCAGTGCTTTGAGCTTGTGAAGTTCATATATCTTCTAAAATGCTATTATGCGTTATGCTATTAGTCATTGTTCAAATTGCTTATGAGTACGTTATTGTAATGGAAGTTGGAACAGAACTAAATATTTGATGTTGTTAATTTTTTAGTTGAAGAAGTCTTTAAATGAGAGCACGATACTCAAAAGAAGAATAGAGGAATTTGAAAAAGAGGTAATGCTTTATTAGCTTCCAGTTATTTGTAACACGATTACATAAATTTCTTTGCACTTCCAAATTTTTGCATGTGTATTTCTGAAAGGGGTGTTTAGTTATTAGTAAAAATGATAAAAATCTAAAAATATGTATACAATTTACACATTTTCACTCGAGGACTCATGCTAGAATGAATAAGCTAAATTGATTGGTCATTATGACCCGGTTTTTCTAATATTCACGTGTATTTCTTTTATTTACTTTGAGTATAATACTGTGTGTTTTCTCAACATAGGTCATTGGTGATTTCTTTTTACTTCTTGCTACCAGGATTGCATACCAACTTTTCTCGCTTTCTTCACAATCTTGTTTTCAACTCAGATGTTAGGTTTCACAGTTCTCCATATAGCTTTTTGTTTCTTATTCTGTATTTTCAAGTGTAGCCAAAGACTGATATCAGCATTTAAGTGTAAGTGATAATCAACCTACTGCTCATAAGGCTAGGAAGCATCCAGCTTTAGAGTCAAAAAACACTGATCTGAAGAATTTGATCTTAAGCTTTCTTCTTAGATTTGGTTTCCAAATTTATTAAATGTTTTCGGAAGCCAACGTAATTTCAAATTCCATGTTTTTTTGTTGTTTGTTGCTACCCATGATCCGAGAGATATTTCTCTGCATTTTTCTTAGCTCTGCCTTTGATTGGTTAAACAACCTCTTTTTTTACCTCAGTCTGGCATCCCATTGAGGGACTTGCTCCTAGTTTACATGTTGGAGAAGTGATGTGGTATGAACTTTGTCTATTTCTAGTCATGTTTTCTTTCCATTTTTTTCAACCAATACCTAAGGTGGTTTCAATGCTACCAGTCACAACTCATACTAGCAATCATGGTTCTCATTTTTTGTGAGATTTTTTATCGATGACATTGTGCTTTCATCTTCCGCCATTGATCTCAGAAATCCAAAATACCCTTTAGTTGATAATTACCTATTTAGCATCCTTGCCCTGTTCTTGCTGCTATATTTTTCAAAATTTTTTCTGTCTCCTACCCAATGGTTTTGGAATCAGAGACTTTTCTCCTGACTGCTGGTAATGCTAACAGGCTTTTCTTGAATATATTATTGGATTGTACCCCAGTGTCCAAGTAATTTTTCTAAAAAATGCACTATTTTGGTTTTTCTCAATTTTTTTGAATTCTGTCAAAGTTTTGATTAATGGCAAAATTATTTCAGATTATTTTGAAACGCCATTTTTAAAGTATTTTTTGGTTGAAGCCCTAGGTACACAAACATGTTGAAACCCCGGGTACACAAACATGTTGAAACCCCAGGTATACAAACATGTTGAAACTCCAGGTACACAAACATGCTGAAACCCCAGGTACACAAACATGTTGAAACTCCAGGTACCCCAGGATATTTGGTAAATATCAACATGGGGATTTTGTCAGTGAGAATTAAACTTGTAGCATCTAACAAAATGAATTATTTATTGCATTTTTTTTTTTAAGGCCAGCAGAAAAGAAGAAGAAATAGAATTACTGGTGAAAGAGTTTAAGGAAAGAGAATCAAATCTAAAGGATCTTGCAATTCAGCAAGTCAAAGACCAATCTATTTCATTAAAAAATAAATGCAAAACTCATGAAAATATGTTCAAAATACTTAATGAAAACCTCTGTAACTTTACAGAACAGTTAGAAACCATTCGGGAAAAAAAAGATACCATGGCACTGCTGCTGAAATCATTCATGGATGCTGTTAAAACTAGTTTTGAAGATGTTAAAAAAGAGGTATTGAATTTTCTAGGACTAGTTTGATTTTAATTTATACTTTGTTTTTCAAACATATATCAATATATTACTTTATGTATTACTCATAAGCGGAATGCTCCAAGGTTGATTAATAATCACAATGATAATATAACAAAATATCCAATAACTAAAATTTTACTACATATTTTTTCATGTCATCGCAATTCTTTAAGCCATTAATGATGCAAGATCATTTTAAATTTTTCATCCTTTTTTAAGAAAAATGAAAAGACAGAGTAACTTTATTTATTAGCATGATTCCTTGTCCTTTTTTGTTTTAAGTTTTAAGGTATTGAAATACTGTAATGATTACTTAAGTTTAAGAATATTGGTCATTTTATAATTTGTGACTTATAAAAGTGAAAAATTCCAAGATTTTTAAAGATGGATTTGATTTCCCATATTTAAACAGCAACAAAAGCATTTTTCATGACTTTTTTAAAGAGATTTGTGTTAAAAAAATGTTTGTCCCTGTAGTATGACTTACGACTATTAATCTTATTAATATGGCTTCTGTAGCCATAATTGTTTATGAGAGACTAGTATCTAATAGACATCCTTTTTATTTTCTAACACCACACCCTTTTTAAGCTCGCAAAGGTTCGAATGTACATCTCACCAGTTTTTTTTTTCTGTTTTTAGTTTACCTGTGCATCTATTTGTCTTGAGTTTTCTGAAAGTAATAATTTGAAATAATATTTTTACAATTTTTAAATTTATAATGATCATTGACTTAGTAAATTAAATAAAAAAGTATATAGATTTTCATTGTCTTCTGAAAAAGCTCTTTAAGTCTGTTCTAAAGAGGTTTCCTATTAGGATTTGTGTTTGGAAAATGTCAACCAAATTTCTTTAGGTTATTTATTTAATTTTGATTCAAAAAATATCAAAATTTAGGCTGTCATCACACCATAAATATATGTGTCTTCAAAATTTCTTTCTCAAATTTTTGAAGTTTCCACATTTGATGTTATATAAACTGGAAATGTGATATGGAATCCAGGAGATTGTCCAGGGATGGGCAGTTGAGCTGAAAGGCCCTTATAATAAGTTTAATGGATTGTTTTTCTATCTCATATTTTTGATTTAAACTAATTCTTAGATTTTTCATAAATATTTGGGCTTTTTCCCAAAAAAATTTGACAAAACAAAAGGGCATATGGTTAGAAAACATGTAGAAGCCAGAAGGAACATTGACTAGGAATAGAAATTTTTTTTTTTCAGCTCACCTTAGCTGTGTCTTCCAACAATAATAATTCAAAGATATTAGCTGAAAGGTATGCTCATGAAATAAAACTACGTAAACAACTTCATAACCAACTTGTTGAACTCAAGGGAAATATACGCGTATTTTGTCGCGTTCGACCCATTGTTAAAGAGGATGGTTGTGATAATAATTTAGTAGTATCTTTTAATGCTGATGATGATGGTGTCGTTAACATTAATCACAAATCAACAGTACGCACATTTAACTTGGATAAAGTTTATAATTCTTCTGCTACACAAAAACAGGTTTCTTGGTTGTTTTTTTATTTTTAATATCTTACCTCTTCATTGCTTTAGGCAAAAACTGTAAGAAAATCAAATTTTTTTCTTTTTTTTGAAAAAAACAAAATTCCTACTTATATCTATTTTGAAGGGCAGAACTGTTCTCTTGAAAATTCATTCTGAAGAGCTTGAAAATTATGGAGAAAACTTATTTTATCAAAAAATCTTGAACAGCTTTCAAAGCGTAATTTTTAATTTTTAGCGTAATTCTCGTTGACAATGAAAGTAAAAACAAAAAATCAGTATATGTAATTTATCAAAATCTTGCCTGGACGAAGTAATCTGTTTAATAGATATTCTTATTGGACTATTGCGTAAGAAAATAAGTAATCATGTAGTATTAAATGAAGTACAACCTTTCTTTGCAGCAAAAGTTGTAACAATTAAATTTTATTTATCACATGATTTTGTGATGTCATCGCATTACAATTTTGGTTTGTCAAAATTTATCATGTTTTTATCAAATTAGAATTTCATTTGTGATGTCATCTGAAAGACACAAACAATTTTTTACCCCATTCAACAACATTGTGAAGATCATCTTCCAAATTGCCATTTCAACCTTTCAAGCATTGTTCATCTTCCCTAAGGATGGGTTCAAAGTAGTACCATCCACATATATAGCAACCTTGGAAAAATTATCAGGCAAATCATTAATGAAAATTATAAAAAGTGTAGAACTCAGAACAGAACTTTGAGGAACACCAGAGTTTACAGAGTAGTAGTTTGAGGGTGGCCATCAAGGATCACTTTGGTTTCACTGCCTGACAAAAAAGTCTTAATGACATTCAAAACTTTAACTAAGATACCATATGATTTCATCTTATTGAGAATGTTATTAAAGATGTCAAGTGCACTCTCACTGGTTTCACTGGAAGCATCAAGGGATTGATAGTAAGATGACAGTCAGAGTATCAGTAGTGGACTTACTAGAACAAAGACTATACTTATGATCAGAAAACAGATTGAGCAACTCTAAGTGACAAGTAACACATGAGCTAATCAATAATTTGAAGACCTAAATTATGACTGAAAGAAGACTGACAGTAATTGCTTTCCAGAATGTTTTAATTTTTTAACAACAGATACTAACTTACAGCAAGAGAGAAAATAGGAGATTCAGTGATAGCCTTCTTAAACAATCTGCAATTGGAGAGAGTTCTTGAGAGAAATTTTGAGTCAAATTTGTGTCAGACTATGGAATATCAGGCAGTATGTGTCGAGAATCATCGAGAATGGAGCTACTGCTGAACAGCTTAGCATAAAGTTCTGCCTTAATTCTGAACATGTGACAACCTCAGGCCAATTGAAGAGTGAAAGGATGAAAAACTTAACTTGATTTGAAAAACTATAGGTACGCCAAACTCTTTAAAAGTCATTGAAGGCTCTAAAAAAAATGTGTATTTTCAACGTAACCAGTGCGCTGATAAATTTAATGACTGAGATGGCGAAGTTGTAGGTGCTGATATTTATGTTATTTCACATAAATACATCAAATATTAATAATAAGATTTATCCGGATTTGTATGTTTGTTAAGTTATTTTGATAAAAATTAAGTTAAAAATGTTGTGAAAAAAATATTTTTTTATCTTAGTAAATATTAGTTACAGCGTCATAAAAATATGAATATTTCGTAAATATCTCGTCTAAATGTCAATTTCTTTAAATAGCGTTGTTAATCTGCATGTTTTAAATATTTTTGGTTGTTTTTTTCTATGCATTAAATATATGTCGTTTAAAAGTTTTTTTCCTTTATTTATATTTCAAAGTAAAAGTGGTTAGTTTGTTGTAATAATTATTTAAATATGATTATTTTATCAAATTTATCACCCATTTCTCCGGATTTAAAAAAAAAAAATGATTTTCATCCTTGCATGGACAAAGATGGCAAGACCATGCATGTAGTCCTTTGTACCGTATGGAAAGATCAAGATTTGTTTCACAAATTGGCAATATGTCAGCTGATGGATTAGAGAGAATAGGGTCAACAAGAGAAAAATTACTGTGAAGATCATAAATTTTGGTGAACGAAAAAGATACAGGTTAGGGTGATGTTTCACAGTAACATGTACAGAAAGCCAGCTCAATCAATCAATCAGTTTGCCTATCAGTTATGAGCATTTTTTTTAGCAAAAGTAGTGTTGTGGCGTCAGAAAAGCAAGTCGCACAGATGCAGGGTCTTCCTCCAATTTAAACTTGGCACTACGACTGCAACACCATTTAAGAACTGTTGATGGAGCAGCTTCTTTAAGTTGCTAGGAAAAAGTTTGGGCTTCTTTCTACCAGTCGGCAATGTAACCATCAAGAAACTACTATCTCGTTACCCTCAATAGAGACTACTGACAAGTATTAAACCGATATGAACATCCTATACTCAGGAAGACTGGTGCTTGTTGTCCCAGAGCAGATATGGCAATACCGACAGCACTGCATCCATACCAATAGATAAAGAAGGGGTACAAGACTGGGCGGAATACTCTATCTACCCTTGAATATTGGGTTTTCAACCAGTGTTTTTATGGAGACACCAGCTCTGGGAATATTGACACACAAGGCTGAAGTGGTCTTCCTTCTTATGAGGCAAGAATGACCCACTGGATTCAATCCGGTGTTTATAATTTCTTTAGGTAGATGTAATGTTAAAAAGTTATTTCATAAAGAGAATTAAAATAATTAAAAATGGTGAATATTCTGGACCAAAAATATAAATAACTTTTATTGATTGGTTGAAATTTGTGAGTTGAAGATGTGAAATATTCTATTTGGTAGTTTTCTTTGTCTTGTTATATTTTCCTGATTCAGATGTCAATTTTTTATTGCTATTAAATTCAAATCATTGTCACCTTTTTTTCAGATTTTTGAAGACATGGCTAGCTTGGTCACCTCATGTCTGGATGGGTATAACATTTGTATATTTGCGTATGGTCAAACTGGTAGTGGAAAGACTTATACAATGGAGGTGCTAATTTAGTATAAAACTTTATTTTTGCCTTAGATTTATTTTTTATCAAATAGTGAAGTAGACCTTACCATTTTTTTCTTTGAAGAGCTTCTTATTAGGTGTTAATTTATTGACTTATGATTTATGCTGAGTTGACAAATTTTCAGCCAAAAGTAGAATGAATTGAAACTCATATCCAGGTCATTGACTCAATGTAATCCCAAATTAGAAGCCGGTTGTAATGCAATTTTAAGAGTATATATTTTTCTGTTAATCTTGTGCTCATGGACTTAGTCTAATACTGCTCACTCATCCAATGTTGAAGTTTGTAAATAAATTGATGAAAAACTATAGTCTGAAAATTTTTTCTCCCTAAAACTGTGTTCACTTTTTGATTTCTCTCAAAAATGTTATGAGAAATTTAAATTGGTCTTTTTATTTTTGTGTCAGATATAAAATGCTTAACAAATTATTTCCCATCAAAAAATTAAAGCATGTAGAAACATTTTTTTTTCAAGATTTTAGTTCAAACACTTTACGACTTTCTCACACTGGTAAACTAAAATCTAAAATTTACAGGAAAAATTTTCCGGGCCATTAATACCAACCTTGCAAACACGTAATGTTGTGTACGTTCTGCAGGGGTTTTTAACAATGCTAATAACAAATCATGAAATTAAAGTAAAATAAAACGCGTTAATTTGTAAACCAAAAGGTTGTGTACAAATGATTTTGTCAATATGTGCAATGTGTGCACCAGAAAATGATTATCAATTTATCTTATTGCTTATTTTCACTAAAAACATTTTAGATAGATAACTTTTTCATTATGAAAAAAGCAGATTTTGCTTGAGTTTTTCTGTCGGTTTAAAAGGCTCTTTTGTTGCGCTCCTTTCTAATAGATGCCATTAAAAACTTTTATGGACATCATTTTTGACATTGGACATCATCAGGTATAAGATAAATGCTTTTGCTCTCTTCACTCATAAGCCATCAATAATTGGACAATATTGAACAAAAGTTTTTGCTCTCTGAGGTCTTAATAGTTTATTTAATTTACTGAACACCAACAATGTTTATTCGCTAGATAGGTAACGCATAACATGCACAATATGAGTAAGCAACAAAACTACTATAAGCAGTTGAAGCACTGCTTTTCGACCCCTCTACTTAAAACATTGGATGTGTTGTGAAATTCAACCTTGTCATTTATTTTATCTATGAATTTTTTTAATCTTCATTTCCAATTTAATAAATAGAAAAACGTGATCATTTTAAATATTTGAAAAGCCTGTTCTCATTTTTCAGTGAAATTGTTACTTCATACTGCTATCCTGTTTACTTTACTCATTAATTGAATATTTGATGATCAAGCAAAATTCCAAGTTGAATTCAATATTTCCATATTTTATTTTTTATAAAGTGTTAATTTTACACCTGATACATTTTAGGGAACAGCATCACAGCCTGGAATCAACCAGCAAGCATTATGTTGTTTGTTTACCAAATCTAGCGACCAGATTGATTGGGTTTACACGATATCTGTTAGTTATACTGAGATATATAATGAGATGTTGAGAGATTTACTTAGTGTGGATCCCACTGTTAAACATGACATCAAACAGGGTGCAGATGGTGTGTATGTCCCAGGTCTCACCTTTGTACAAGTTAGAAGTGTCGATGATGTGAACGAGGTTTGTAATTATTCCATTTACTCATTAATTTTTTTTTATTACAGCAAATAAAAACAATGTGGAAAACTAAAATATTTATTTGGTAAATATCTGCAGAAATAGGTTTACTGAATAAGTAATTTTTTTTATTAACGTAAGGGATATCTGAAGTGAGGTTTACGTGCACAGAATTTGAATAACACTATTTATTAGCTCATTAAAATAAGTTAACTTCCTAACTGAGACAAACATGACAAAAGATATTAAGGGCATATTTGCTGCAAAAGAATTTGGGTTGAGGCTAACCCATGTTAACATAGAAGACAGATTTTAAACCGCTGTTTATTTATTAACTTACTTCTACGTGAAATAATGACAAACAAAGAAAACTTTGATGTCTGAAAATCTCAAATGAGAACTTTTATTAGATATAAACCGTTATAAATTTTCTTGTTGCAAAATAATACACAAACACAAAATACTGACACGAAACCTCTCAAAGTAGCTTTATTCCTATGTAATTAGGCTAGTGTGACTGTAGTTTGTTTTTAAAGTAACTTAATAGAATATGTGATGTCAACTGACTATACACCGTACAGTAGTTTCAACGTAAGTTTTATTTTGTTTATAAAAATTTAGTTTATTAACGTTAATATAGCTAAGAATTACTCCAACACCTTAATCTAATTATTTTAACATTTCTCAACCACACAGATAATAATTAATTCATGTGAACCTTAGTACTCAACCTGATGCTTCACTCAACATGGTGAGACAACTGTTTTTTTACATCTACCATCCCAACCTTCCTTCTCTACTCACAAAAATAAGATTAAACGATTACTAGAGTTCAAAATCTTTTTCACAAGGGTAATGGTATCGACTATGGCAGTGTAGCGCTATATTTTATCACGCCTAGAGAAATTACATGGTCTTGATCTTGCGGCCGGTGAATTGGCTATAACTATCGGTTTTGAATTTGGGCATTGAATTCATAAAACAATATTAGCTATTTCTTCTCCCTCAGTCTAACCTTTAGGTCAAATTCCATCTACACAAATGTGGATGTTACATGTGATGGCTGATCCCTAAACTAACTGATTCTGATAATTGTTACTGGAGATTTGACAGTACTAACAGGAACGGTAGTAGACTGAATTTCAATTTTTTTTCCAGATGTTCATAAATCGGAACGTTCATAAATCGAGTTGTATGGGCTGAGATTTATGCTAACAAAATATTCTAGTGTACTAGTCGTTTAGTCAAGAAGAAGAAGAAGTTATGAATTAATATGCTGCCTAGATACATCAAAAAATTCTTTGTACAGAAAACTAAGCATATTCTAGCTGGTTTCCCATTGCATTTTACAATCTTTTTTATCTTAAAAGTTAGTTTTTTTTTGTCATAAACCAAATACTTTTGTAAATGAATTCAATATACTACTTGTCCTATAATATTTACAACAAGTATTTGAGGTATTTAATTCAAAAATTCGGGATGTTAGTTTGCTTGATAGAAAAATAGAAAATAATATTCCTTGAATGTTACGTGAGAAATTTTTAGGAATTAGAAATTCTTGTTCTGCTGTTTGAAAGTATAAATTGGGTTTTCTCTCTTTCTGTTATCCAAGATCCCATGAGTAATTTTTGATAATTCAAATTAGCTCTTTGTATTATATCTTCATTGACCCCAAATAGTTTACTACATTTATATTTGTATCTATGTTGATTTGGTCTAATTTACTATCTTTAACAATTTAGTATTTTACCCATTTTAGAAAATTTTTGTCTGACAGTTGCTTTTTACAAATATGCAGCATGCGCTGTATATTAATGGGCAGACAAATGTTTCAGATAATAGAACCCTATTTATACAGTTATTCTTTTGGGCTTTAGGCACAATTGATACATTTGTAATGCCATACTAGAACAATATTTGATGCCAAATTGTTTTCTTTGACAATTTTTTGTCATTAAAATTTATAAAATAATGAATGAATGAGTATTGAATAATGCTGAATTTTTTCTTTTTTTCTATAAAATTAAAAATATTCCATCACTTCTTTTTAGAGTATCTTGTTTAATATTTATTTTATGTAATAGTTCAAAAGGTGCGACTGCTATTCTTTCTATTTTGATTGTTTCAGGTGATATCTCTTGGGAAAAGAAATCGAAGCGTTGCTTCTACAGACATGAATGAGCGGTCAAGTCGATCTCACTCAGTGTTCTCTATACTCGTTAGCGGTATAAATAAAACAACCAATACAACTATAACAGGTATTTTATATTATCAAAACCAAAAAGGTAATTCGATCGTACAATATTAGGTATTTCATGTTAGCACTTTATTTCACACCTACAATAAAACAAAAATGTTAATCCTTTGACAAGCTTTTGAGTATCCTTCACATTTTTTTTTCTGTGCTGTTGCATTGAGTAAACAAAGGCCTTAAAGGCGTATTATTGTTAGCAAAACTCCAGGTAAATTGCTATTTTGGGAATTGGCATAATAATATTGCTAATGCATACATTCTCGACCCAGGTATGTGCAGCTTTTTTTTTGTTACTCGTCTATTGACCAATAGACTTGAGAGGGTAGAATATCTTAAACAAGTATTGGTTTCCCTTGAAAGAATTTGTATCAGGCAGGGTCTGAAAGGTGTTAATGTAATCAAAAGTTTTAGATATAGAGCTAAACATCTAAGGCTATGCTGATAGGTATTTTCTTACGGCATGCATTCACGCAAATAGTAATGAAGATGAACTAGGTTTGCTTTGTGGCTTTGAATTAATATTGACAAAGCTATATGCCGCTAGCCGTTAGTATGATAACATGTTCTATAAAAACATTAAGTTTGTGAAATGATTTATTGTTGGATTAATTTTTTTAGAATCGGTTTTTGTCTATGCCTATATTTCGAAAAAAATTCAAAAAATACATTGCGTTACTGGTGCATAAAACCAGGTCAGTGATTCTAGTACTCATTTTATTCCATAAGTTCAAATTATACTTGTCATACTGCCAGAGCCATCTAATTTAAATATTTCAAGGCCTGGACTGTAAAATTGCTAATCATGAGGATTGATGATATTACTTTCAGGTAAACTGAATCTTGTTGACTTAGCTGGTAGTGAACGTTTATCAAAGTCTGGTTCGGAAGGGGCTCGTATGAAAGAAACCCAAAGTATAAACACTTCCCTTTCAGCATTGAGTAACGTAATTCACTCATTGAAGAACAAAACTCCCCATATTCCTTATAGAAACAGCAAATTAACTTATCTTCTGCAAGATTCTCTTGGTATGTTTTTTTCATGTTTTATTTGACAAATTATTATATATTCCATACCGTTTATATCTAGTAAAAATTTAGCTGTTGCATCCCTCTGAAAAGTTTTATTAACCAACCAGCCACATTCTCACTCTCATAATAAAATTTATTAAAAATTTGATCCGCTGTGGAGAAAGTTTAACAACCATTGTTAACAAAATATAATTTTTCCTTTAATAGAGGCATTTTACCAGTAAATTTTCTTGCAAAGGGACGATAATTCTGCATGAAAATTTTTTGGTCCACCTGGGCAATCTATCCTAAGGCGAGACCAAGTTAATTTTTCATTGTATGGGCCCGACTGACCCCGTTTTTAGGAAAATCCTGAAAAAAATAATATCAGTATTGATATTTGAATTTTCAAGAAAAATTTTTTATTGTTTTGAAATCTTGAAAAGTGAATAAATTAACTGGGAAATAATGTATAACTATTTATTTAATACCTAATTTTTTAGTCCTGATTGCCACTGAAGTCTTTGAAGTAAAAACCAAATCACTCACCATTTTTTGGCTTGATGCTACATGAAGCACAAAATTTTCACCAATGTCATTCAGGCACTATATTCACCGACTCGTATAAATTTCTAGGTATTTTATAAACCGTGTTTTATAAACAATCGGTCCATAGATTGAGAAATCGAGTTGGTCTTGCCTAAGAAGGAAATATTTTTTTGGTAGTTTTATTTCATTTTAGTGAAAGATATTTATTGCATTTTTTTTTGCAGGTGGTGATTCGAAGACTTTGATGGTAGTTCAAATATCACCTGTTGATAAGAATGCTGGAGAAACGTTGTGTAGCCTCAATTTTGCTCAGCGGGTAATGAATGTCGAGTTAGGTCAGGCTACCAAAAAGGTTGTCAGAAAATAATTGTTTTAAATTTTATAGATTTTTAATTGAATTGCATTGACTTTTGAAACATAGGATTTACACAGTCAAGGTCAGAAAAAGGATTGTGATCTAGCTTGTAATTTTCAGGAAAACTCTCTTTGCCTTAAGTTAGAAGATAATTTAAGGTAAATTAAGTTAGAAGACCATATAAGGCTAATCATTAAGTGGGAAGACCATATAAAGTCAATTGTTAAGTTAGAAGACTATATAAGGCTAATCATTAAGTGGGAAGACCATATAAAGTCAATTGTTAAGTTAGAAGACTATATAAGGTCAATTGTTAAGTTAGAAGACTATATAAGGTCAATTATTAAGTTAGAAGACCATATAATGTTTTAAGGTTCCAAGGAGTTATTTTAAAAAAGTGTTTTAATCACCACGAAACCCTTGTTTGTTTGAACACATGATATATGTTTTTTTAAATACTAGTCTTGATAGTCAGGATTTTACTCAGGAATCTGGCCCCACCTTATGGCAATTGCTATGACAGGTGTAAATGGTGACGAAATGGTTTGAATCATACTGGTCATCAATAAAAATATGGTGAACATGTATTCCAAAATTTTAGTCCAGTTATTATCTGAAAAATGTTCGTCTAATGCCAGGTATAAATATCGCTAGAACTTTAAAAATCTGATATTCTTGCTAGGTGTTTTAGCTGTTAGCTAAATTTCAGTTGAACTACTATTATATTTATATTAATACTACTGCTATTAATTATATAAAATTATTCTATAGCATATTAATTATATGGCATTATTCTGTAGCATGTTAATTATATGACATTATTCTATAGCATGTTATTTGTAAATATTAAAGTTGGCTAAAATTATATATATGTATAGAAGTATCATTTAGAACGGATTAAGTATATTAGGTAAAAAAATTATTGTAAAATTTTTTTTTTTTCAGATTGTATAATTATAATTTGGATTTTTCATATTTGTAAAATTATACTCTACTCGTCAAGTAAATTTTGAAAAATAACCGTAAAGAGACATTCTTCTACTTTTTTTGGAACCCCAAAAAGGCCACAGGTTTGTCCTAAAATTTTTTTTTCTTCATTTTGAACGTGTTTTTTTCTCAGAAAAGTGTTTCTTTTTATGAAATCTTGTTGCTTTGGTATAAAGGGAAAAATAATTTTCTGGTAATGGACCTGAATATGCCCAAATGTGGTGATACTTAAAATTTTTAACGATTCTGTTAATCCTAGAGAAGATATTCCTGGTAATTTTGACACATGAATTTTTTCATTTTCAGATTTTCAGATTATGGTTGAGCTTTTACTTTTCCTACAGAGTTTCATGAAATTTGATTGCTTGCCAGTCTTTTTAAGAATTTTTTGGGCTGACACTGGTATGCTTATAAATCGAAGTATTTTTCATTTCAATAGCGCTGTTGAGTTGCTTAAAGATTATATGCTATATTGATGTTATTTTAATAGATTGGTTCCAATAAATAAATATATATTTTGCTCATTTTCTTCAAAAGGCTCTGACTTCCAAAAAAAATTATGATTATGCGCAAATTTTTTGGTTTAAAAGTTAACGAAAGTTAACATTTTTCTTTTTCACCTGTTATTTCTGATACCATCGTTAAAAGTAAAATTGCATTTTATAATTAAATTATTTAAAACACGCTTCTCGAAAATTAACTTTACTTTGCCACCTTTTGATATCGTCCGTTGATTTTGGACTGAAATATACTTTCCTAATCAACAAATGAAAGTTTTTAGGCTTTCCATTTTTAATTAGAATTTTGTAAGAGGCATATTTTTTTTATTAAAATAAAGAAATATAAAGTAAATAAAACAAGGATGTTTATGTTCTAATCTATTCTATTGATTGCTCGTAAAGCTGAAAATTTGTCAGGAACTCGCTAATTTTAATGTCTTGAAATGAATCGTTACAAAAAAAAATCATTTCAGCTAAAGTTGTGTGTAAATGTTTGAACACGTGGATTTTTATAATTTATAAGCTACATTTATGGGATTGGCAATATTATTCGTAAAAAATTCTATTTCAAGAAGGAAAAAAAATTATATTGATATAGTTATTCCATATTTTTCATTCCAATTAATTTAGAAAGCAGTGTATCTAGTGAGTGCTGTAATCCTTTTGATCAAAGATAGATTTGTTTGAACACACACGCAAAACAAACACTCATGTGTTATTGACCTCTAAGAATTTGAAGCGTTTCTTAACATTATTCACATAGAATGCACTATAAATAGGAATTTGATAAAATACCTGATTCTTCAATTTGTAAAAATAGAAAGGAGAATATTTTATCAGACATTCAAAAATTTCAGTGATCATCATTAGTCGTTTGATTTGAGTCACGATACCATATTCGCGAAGTTTGAAACATTATTTACTAAATATCTATAACAGCGGAAATTTCGTCCGCAAAATGAAATCGATAGTTTTTAACTTATCTTATTGACACTAATGTTGCACATCAATCTGACAGATTGGGGACCTCAATACTTATGGGGACCCACATTTACTGGCTAATTTTTCCCTTAATAAAAAGTAAAAGGTTGGCTTTTTCGATTAATAGGGAAATTTGGTGTCCATCCTGAAAATAAGCAGTCCAAATTTTAAGGTAAAAATCACTCATATATTAAACACAATGTTTTGCTGACATCGTCTTTTATTGGTTGTATCAAGCTGTGGAACGGGAACAAGTAAGTAAATATTTACCGAAAACAATCGATTTTAAATATGTACAAATTGATAATTTATAAATAAATTTAAATAAACAATATAGTTAAAAAATGACAAAAAAAAATTATTGGACGGAGGCACTCAATAGCATAAAGGTAAAAGAATAGCGAAAATACAACAAGCATTTTTACATAATTTGGAAAAAACCTGTTTATTCTAACTAAATGATAAAACTGTTTCAGGTTAAGATCAAAAATACAGTTTACATTAGGAAAACTATCAAAAACGATTTTGCAAATTTCATTAATAGCATCAATTGAACTATTCCATTGAACAATACTCTGATATTTAATTGAATACTTGCCAAAACATTTAGTTTTAAAAGCAGTGACGTTTAGTTTGTCACTAAATGCATTGCGTGTAGTATAGTTATGAAAGCTTCGACATTCAGTAAAAAATTTGATATACAAGAAGGAACGTTTTTTTGCAAAGAATCAAAAACAAACAAGATTTAAAAACTTTGCTGTAACAGAAAATTTAGGTATTTTTAATTTAGAAAAAGCTAGCGAAGTATCATACCAGTATTGTTGAAAACTTATAATCCTAAGGGACGATCTTTGTATTGAAAGTATTTAAGAGTTTTTCCATCGACGTAATTTCGAATTTTCGATAACATACTGTTTACTATATTTAGCTTTTTGCTCAACTCTGCCATGTGAGTTTTCCTTGCTAGATGTTCATCAATAACAACACCAAGATATCTTATATGCGATAGACAAAATGCTATCTGACGAAGAACGTGTTACATGTGGTGTTCTATAGGGTTCTATTCTTGGTCCACTCTTGTTTCTTCTTTATGTAAATGACATGCCAAAATCAAAAAGCTCTTGGCTTACTTTTCAACACGAGAATGTTAACCACATTGAATTTATTTTAAATAACAACTTTTTAAATCTTTGTGAATGGTTTTGGACAATAAACTTAGTATTCATTTTGGTGAAGATAAAACTAATTTCATTCTTTTTTCTTGTAAAACTGAAGCTAAAACTGCAAACGCTCTTGGTATCAACTATAGAGGTGCATCCATTAATCAATATACATCTGTCAAGTACTTGGGTTACATATTAGACCACATTTTAAACGGTCAATTGATAGTGCAGCATGTTTTAAAGGAGTGGTCCCACTGATTTTATCTTTGAATAATTTTTTCATAATAGGAAAATACACAACGAATTATGCACAAAAAATGTTTCCAACTTCAAAAAAATATATTTTATGTAATTTTTATGTATATGGCTAATTTGTGACGTCAGTGACGAAGTAAACAAACTCTCGTATAAAATTTATAACAACGAATTGCTTTAAGTTGAGAAGAAAACAATTTTTTTGAAAATGAGTTTGAACTTAATGATTTTCACAACACTTTTGCATGCTAGGGGTTATACAAAAGCCTTAGTAACATTTTGTTTGATCAAACTTGAAAATCAACTTTTTGTTATATTTTGTTTTCTGAATAATAAAGGTTTCTTGTAAGTTCTTAGCATAGCATTACACATGATTTATATTATATTAACTGTGATGAAGTAATTGGTGCTTAGTGACTTTTTGCATATTTTAATAATACAAAATATTCTTTTCAAACATCAGATCAATGCGTTTTGTGGCTTACAAGCAGTTTACCTGGTGGGTTCATATAGACGGTTGGGGAAAAAAGACGGCGTGTTATACCATCTTGTGTCATTTGGGAGATAAGAAAAACATACCCTGAAGAAGATGGTGTATATACTTTATACAACGAAGGAAAACATTAAACATATCTTACATTATAAAGTTAATGAATATATGCATATTTAAAAAATTTTTTGTATTTGTTATATTAAAACGATACCTGTGCCTTTCAACAGCTTCATATTTTTCTGGTTTTTCTTTAGTTGCAATGTGTTTTGGCGCTATGCCCTAAGCTGTCACACCGTCCATCTCCACTTAATTTACAGCTTTTCGATACTTTTATTTTACAAAGAACTTCTTTTTGTTCTGTATTCCAAGCTTCGTTTACTACCCCGAATAAAAAATTTCTCTGCGTGCGATAATAGCTCGACTTGGAAATAAAGGGTATATCCAAAATATCAAAAAAGTTTTTAATCTTTGAAAAGGT
>JAUZNK010013347.1:0-22913 GCA_035046665.1 Euphysa ruthae | reverse complement strand
AAATAATAATAATATCTCCATAGTAGGCCGCAATTAAATAATGGCATGGAGATAGGATCTTCAGAGAGGACCGACTATAATGAATAGAATAAGGACTTAAAATGGGATTCATGCATCTATATGTATACTACTTATTTTTAAATCTCAGTGTGTAAAAATTCTTCAGGCACAGGTTTTGCTTTTACAATGAGCAGAAATCAACGGGATAGGTTGTGCAAGACTGATTTTATACAGTAAAACAGCAGTTTCTTGTAACAAATATAAAAATAAATAGATTTTTGTAAAATATTAACACTCGCAAGCTCAGTTACAGATGCTTTAAAGCTTTATTTACATCTGGCAAGATTTCTAAAAGGTTTTTTTGACCTCATCAAATCCTTAAAAATATCAGTATTTCCTATTTTTCAAGTAAGGTCTCAAATTCAAAATTATTTCCACAATTTTAATAAACATGACTAAGATAGAATAATTGGAAAACAAATTTGCATAAGGAAAAAAACCAAACTTAATGATTAGCACATACTGATGGTCTTCTGTTAACACATCCGATCGTTTTTGTCCCTCACTTCAGATGGGCATAAAAAATATTTTTTAAGAGTATTACAAAGTTTTACTTGGAAGAAAAGTTTTTTTTGTTCTAAATGTAATAGCTAGAACTTGGATTGACCTTTACCTCCCAGGTAGTTTGCTAAATCTTCCAATTTACCTGTGCTAGTGTCTAGGCAATGGCTGAAATTAATCTCTTACAAATGGTGATTACAGTAAATCAAATAGATTTCTGGAAAATATAATATTGTGTAGATTTTGAAGAATTCACGTTTTTTCTACTTGAAGTGACAGGGGATTAAACAATAAATAGTAGTGCATAAATATGTTATCCAAACAAAAAAGTTTAAAACGAAGTTTATTATTTATTGAATTAAGCTTTGTTACAAAAAAATGGTACTAAACTTACTTTCTGTTTACATTTTCAGTTTCCCTAGTGATTAATTCAATCTTTATGTCAGTGAAAACTTAAACGGAATTAAATAAAATTGTTTCGCCCTACTAATGGATGTATGCGTTTATTCTTATACTTAAAGTAAACAAAATTTTTTTTTTTTGCTTTTTTATTTATTTTTCATCTCTTTTAGAAAAATAACAAAATAGTTTACAATAATATATCACTTGAAATAATTACCATTTTTACACAGAATCATATAACATTCTTTAAAATAATATACTTGAATACATAAAGTTTTCGATTAAAATGTTACCAATATATCTTAAGTAAGGTATCGTTCGAGAACGGCCGCATTAGCTAATTATTTTAAACAAACTTGACTTTGTTGCTTTATGTTCAAAGCCCTAGTTACTGTTCACCAACATATCAGCTGATAGGCTAGAGAACAGTAGTCTTAAATTTTTATTTAGCTACACTTTTAAACATTAAAAAACATACCCGGTACGGTTTGTGGCCTAACTGACTACCTTATAATATTACAAAGCATTTATTTCGCATTTTAAAAGTTCACTTTTTTTTTTATTTTGGCTCTATTCTATTCTCTTTTCTGAGATTTAGTTCAGTATTTGACACTGGTTTCTTAGACTAGAGGTTGGTGATACGATTCTGAAGAATAATTAAGAAATAATAAAATGAATCTATTATTTTAGTGATAATGCCAAGTCATTTTTGAAAAAAATCTGCTGAATTGTAAAGCAACCTAACAGAAAAATAACAAGAAGTGATCGTGATCTTCAATGTTTTAAAGTAGTATTTTTATGTCTATATGGAGGAGGTTAAATGGAAAGAAGGAAATAACTGCGTAGTTGATGTTTAAGGTCATACTAGTGTCATAAAATCCTAATTTCAATCCAGTCCTAAGGAAACATTAAGCAATTTAAACATTTTCCAGGTGATGATTCATCTTCAACATAATAATTGGCTGGTATAAGTAAGTAAGTAAGCAAGCAAGCAAGCAAGTAAGCAAGTAAGCAAGTAAGCAAGTAAGCAAGTAAGCAAGTCAGCAAGTAAGCAAGTAAGCAAGTAAGCAAGTAAGCAAGTAAGCAGGTGAGTAAGTAAGCCAGTAAGCAAGTAAGAAGCAAGTAAGCATTAGCTACTTGAAAAACTGCATTAACCAAAACTATGTTTGTGTTTAATACACATGGTAAGTAGGGTTATCAACACTTTTAAGGTGTTATTATTCTGTGATGGGAGTTTATGAAAAAAATTATTGGCAGATCAGCCAATAGTATCATCATTTCATGCCATTCAATGCATTCCGAAGCTTAAAGCATCAATGCTATTTTCCAAGTAGTGCTGAGTTGCTTAGATATACCTTTTTTTATTTTCTGGAAGTTTTATTAATTATATATTGATTTAAAAAATTGGTTATAAAGACACAGCTGTGGGGGAATTTCATTATTACTATAAATATTACCAAAATATGAAACAGCTATACATATGGGTAAACGAATGAATTGGCTATTGTAGGATTCATTACGCTTTTGGATAACCGAAAATTCCCTGTTGGTAGGAATTGCAGTATAGCCTTGTGAAAGACAGCCTACTAACTTTTTGGAAATACGATATACTAAATCTTTAGAATTAAATATATTTTCTTACTTGAGGTTAATCTATGTAACAGCATTATATTAGGTTAAGAATTTTAATGCTATGAGTTATTTTTGCTGTGAATTTCTCAATGATGGTTTAGACCGCAAGCAATGAAGTCACAGTCTTCACAGTTTGTTGTGTAACAACCTTTTGAATTCAAGTGGTAAAATCAAAAGTGTACTATGAAGTTGTTTGTAACAACAAATAAAATTCAATGGCCCATGAATGGGAAAATGAATGGCACAGCATGCGGTTATTTACTTTATTTGGCGCCTCCTATTACAAATGGGTGTAATACAAAAGAATTGCAAAGAGATTGGAAATGAGTGTATTTTCGTATAAATAGACCTATTTTTCCATCTAAAACTTAACTCAGCGAATTCTTCTGTTCAACAAGTCATTGAGCAAGGTAAATGGTTTTTTTATTATTATTATTTTTTTTTTTAATGTTTATTCATGAATAATGGTATAAAAGATAATTAAAAATTATGGCTTTATTTATTATTTATCGATTACATTTTTAAAAGATATGTATATATACATATATTTAAATATTTTTCTTAGTTATAAAAACTAAAAAATATTTCTCAATATCTCCTATCTAAATAAAGTGTGTTTTACAGCATACTGCTGAAAAAACAATTAGCAATCGGAAATTACCTTTATTTTAATGGTGTTCAAAAAATAAAATTAACATTTTACATAATAACGTTTTGCATAAACAACCATCTGATTTTTATTTTGTTATTTATTTATAACGTTTCCTAATACTGTTTAAAATTTTTTTAATCTTTCTCTTCTTTTATTATCATTTCCTATAAGATTTCTTATTTTCATTATTTGTTAACCGTTCTAAAAAAAATTCTCAATCTGTTCCCTATATTCCTAATTCCTATAGATTTTTGATTATTTCACGATTTCAAAACTCTTTTTTTATTTTCTCTTTTATCACAATTTTTTTATTATTCTAACGAAAATTTAATAAATCAACCACTGTTATTATTCCAACCCATTTTTTTTTTAGGTAAATTCTATCCAATAAATTTATAAGTCCAACCAAGAACAAATATTCTATTGGACCTTTCGTGCATGTTTTGTTTAGCTGTTTATTTATTTAAATATTTGTTCAAATGCATCTTTTTATAGAAAAAATGTATGCTAAATAAAATACACCTTTTTAAAAAACTATAAAATTTAGAGAATAATATTTTCTTGTCCGTCATTTTTTTGGTTCTTTTTTTTGCTTTAGATTCTATAAGCCAAGTTTTCTTCTGGCGTCAAAAATAGTCAAAAAATATCATCACAAATAACAAGTCTAAAGCAATATATCAGCTTAAAACTTTGATAAAGTGGGAGGAGTGATACTGAATTAGAATAAAAATTTATCAGTGGGCGTGTATATGGCGACGAGTAGAAAAATTTTATAACAAGAACTAGATGGATAATTTTTTTTTATAAGAGACCAAAATTTCAAGCTCGGTATCGGAGGGCTACTAAGCAGTATGCTGTCAAAGTGAACCCATCATAAGAGCTTATAAACCTCATAACACAAGTTCTTATAACACTTATAACACTAAAATAATTCATGTGTCGGCAATATAGTTTGAAAACGTTTGGTGCAACTATGAGCACCTAAAAATTTAAAAAATTAATAATAAAGTAATATAAAAAAGTAAAAGTAAAAATCTTTATTTTAAATATTGGAAAAATTACAACGTTAGCAGAAAACACTTATCAAATCCAATTGTAAAAGTATATAAACTAAATAATATAATAAATTAAGGGTTAAAAGAAAATATATCTATAATTAGGCACAGATCTTACATTTGCAGTAGATTTGCAGTAGATATCAACATTTTTAATTTGATAATAACAATAAAAAATAATAAAAAAAAACTTGGGTTGGGTTCTTTTTAAAAATGGCTCGTTGATCTTTATATTAAGTTGTGTATTCCAAAATATTGGTTTGAAAATAAAAGCTGAGAACCTTATAATGAATTAAAAATAACCAGTACTGTAGTTTATTTCAAACCAATGAGAAAGAAGCTCCACCTAGGGTTCAATAGAATTTAACAGTGAATTTATATTACAGTCTATAAACAGTGGCTACATCAAATTGATGTCGCTTTTTTGTCACGTTTTATTACTATTTTTTATTTCAACGAATTTGAGATTCTGCAATTTAAATGAAAAAAAAAACAATGGCTAAATTAAATTTAAAATATTATTATGAAATAAAGATGTAATCTGCGGAGTTATGGTTCCGTAGCAATATAATTATATTCTATTCTAATATATTGGCGATAAAATATTATATAGCATGATTTCATTAGTATATGAAAAGTATATAACAGTCAGGACTTAGTTTATTGTTACCTAATCTGCGCATCAAGCTAGCTACTGTTGGTTGAAAGTGATAAGCCTGCCAAAATAAATTACGTTAAATTGGCAAAGGAGATAAAATAACTCATCAAACGAGGGTTTACCTATGAATTTACCTAGAAATACTTTAATTCGAAAGACATAAAAATTATGTTTTTACAATTTACAACTTGCATACATGGAGTTATATTGTCTTTTCATACATTCGAGAAAAATCTAATAAAAACATGGTTATTAATCAGAAAACTAAAATTCCAACAGTTTTTATCTGGTGAGATGAAGTAGAGTGGTTTTTTAAATTGGTTAGATAGTACATGTTTGTCTTTAAACTGAAGGTATATTTCAAAATCGCAGAAAGGTTAATAAATGCCCCTCATATTTTTGCCTGCTTGTTATTTGTTGGACATTTCAGCAATAGAATTATTTCTTGATTGCTTATTATTTAATTCATAAAATTTCTCTCATTTTTGAAAATTTATATTTATATTTATATTTATATTTAGGTTTTTAGTTGTTTACAACACAATACAATAATTAAAATGGGTGACGTTGAACTTACACCAGCTCAAGTATTAGCCAATGAAATTGCAGACTTGAAAAAGAGAGCAGAGGCAGGGGAAGGTAAATATAAAAATATTTTTTTTAGTATATTTTATGTTGAGTAGTGAATTTAATATTCAAGATTAACTTCGAATAAAATGTATTAATTAAGATTACAGATTATGCTTTAGCAGAAATTAAAATCTTTAAAAGATTCTCCTTGGTGTCCATGCAGGTCTTGCTTCTTTTAATAAAAACAGAATTTTTAAAAAGAAACAAAACACAATTTTTGTGTTTTAAAAATTCCAGTAACGCCAGGTTTTCCTTCCATAACTTTTACAGGTTTTATTTAAAAATAAGGATATAAAATCTCGTTATTTTGAAATGAAAAGGAAAACGCGTCAAAATTTTTAAACGATTTTTTAATTTATTTTATTTTAATAATAGGATAGTATGTAATTAGTAACCGTGAAAATGCTTTTTTTTTAAAAAGTACCCTTTTAAAAACATTCATGAACGGAAAACTGCGTTAAATGTTGTTTATTATTTATTTACAAATTTACGAATTTATTTTTTAACAGGATTTATGCTTCAACTCTAGAGCTGTTATCAATATATCTTGTAACAAATTTGAAATTAAAAATTATTTGCTAAAATATAACATATTAGATTATAAAAAGTGATTAAAATATCTAAATAGGTATTTTAAATTTCCTTGTTTTCTACAAACAAATTTTTGTCTTTTAGATGTTGCTGAAGCATTAGCAGCCAAAGAGAAAGCCCTCACCGAATTGAACTCGTCATAACAGATAATGAGAAAATTTTGTATATATATATATATATAATAAACAAAATCTGTAAATTCTTATCACGTGATCAATATTTAAATTTATTAATTTCTTGTAATTATTTTTTTTTTACAAAATTGTTCTTGCTCAAAGTGCTACCAAATTACCAAATTAATATAATAAATACCAAATTACTCTACTCACCACAGTCAAAAAATAAAACATTTTCTTTTACGATTGATCTTTTAATTTTATTATATTATATACATAATATTATATTTACGATAAAAAACTTCGAAATAAAGGGCTAATTAAATTATATTTTTGTTTTCATTTTATTATATAATCGGAAAAAGAGGGCTTAAATTTCCTGTTTTCTCTTAAATTTCTTCTGATGGATTTTATAACGTTTTATTTTAATCATTTTATTTATTCGAATGAGTTAACTCTGAAATATACGTGCCATAAATTAGAAATTCCAACAAATAATTATTTCTTCTGTGTAAACTGCCAAATTAAAAATGTAACTGATTTGGTTTTAATTGACTTTAAAAAGCTATGTTGTCTGCAAGAGAAATTTCATGGTGCAGAGCATGTTTAAGCACTTCAACATGTTTCAAAGGGGTATAAAATTTCTTTATTCATTTTAATTATAACTCAAAGAGTTTATTTAATTCTAACCACCACCACGATGGTACAATTTCTCAACACAATTTTAGTAATCTGAAAAAAAAAAAAAAAAAAACTTCATTACCAGAGACTGTTAGTGGATTTTCCAGGGTCCATCTGTTGTATGACTATGTGAGGCGTACAAAAAATTTGATAATTGATATACTTTTTTTTCAAATGAGCAATTAAGCTTTGCTGCAACCTTTCTTAACATGAAATGTATTCCAGCCCTAAATCTTAAAATATGACACACAATTTTTTCATTTCGTTATTAAACCAGATAACCAGTCATTTTCATATGATGTTTTGATTTGTTGTCCAACAAGGCTGTGCTTGTGGTCCCTACCTTTTTCACTACTAATTTCCGGTTTGTTCATCAGTTGATTGTACTGAAATTTCTTCGACTTGCTAGTTTTCTGTGCTTTTGCTCTGCAGTTTTGCATTGCAGTGGTACCTCGCCTGATTAAGTAAGTAATGGTGGTGGGACCGCATAACCATCCAAACTTTCTGGTGTAAGACAGTAAATATTAGGAGGTTTTAATGTATATATATATATTATGAAAAATAAGAGGGCATATTTTATTTTTACACTGAGAAACTAAACATAGAATTACAAACATTAAAGTTTGTAAATATCGAGTGCATTGATGTCAAGAAAAAGAAAGTAGAACTGCATGAGTACAGCGAGCTTAAAAGTTTATAACGTGCATTGCATGTTTTTTTTTTGCGCAGGAGAGGTTCCAATTTCATTTTATGGGTGCTTGCCCACGTAATACAGACATCATTTATGTAGCGATGTTATGAAAGCATAATACAGTTGATAGAGATTTTTTTGTTAACAGTATCTTTTATTCGATATAAAATGCCAACACTTTTAGATACTTTGTTTTTAGCAAAACCTAATTAATTTTTCCAAGACCGAGACTTGTAAATCACTTAGTAATAAAAATCCCAAAATAGTATGTGATTTGTTCGAACTGAAAGACAGACCTTACAATTTAAGAGGACAAATGCTTTTACGAATTCCTCCTGCAAAATCTAGAAAATATGACACCAATTAGTATGCTCTGGAATCTACTTCCAAATGAGTGTAAATCAACAAGTCCAGTTGAAAAATTTAAATCAAATATTAAGAAATGGCCATGGAACACATGTAGGTGTATTATCAGTAAGTAAGATTAAAACGAGACAGCTGTTTTATACATAAAATTATACTCTGTAGCAAATTATTCTTTGAAATGATATAATTAGGAAATAATTGTATATATAATTATTTTAATCAATAATTTTTTATTATAAATTGTTTTATTTAGTTTTTAAAAAGTAAAAATATGATTGGTTTATATTAGTCTTATGATTTATAAAGATTCTGTACTACAACTTTTGATCAAAGTTAAATAAATTAATACACATCGGAGCTAAAATGGATCCTTGGGGGACTCCACAATTAACAGATAAACATTCACTTAAAGTTGTGTGACTAAAAATATTTTGCTTGCGATTATATAGATAGCTGTGTAACCACTGTAGATTAAATACATTAAGTCCATAGCAGTGATCAAACATCCTGTACGTTGAAAACACGGATAAAGTAACATAATGTCTCATAAGCATTACACTGAGTGATCAAAATCGGTCTTTCCTTATTGAGCTTTGAGCTTTTTCTCTGTGTTTCCCATCCATAAATCGATATTTCCTTCATGCTAAAAGAAATAAATCGTTACTCTTGAGCAATAAGAACTTTTACAGTTTTGCCAATTCCTGCATCGGTAGGCTACCAAATGTCAGTGGCAATCTTTAGCTCATGTCATGCTATTTCCCCAATTCTTCGAACTTCTTCTTCTTAAAACCTCAGTGCTATCTCTGTCCCTCCAAGTTTTTTTTAAATGAAACAAAATATTTTTTGTTATCCAATGCTGCGGCTAAGGTGTTTTACGTCCAAGCTACACAAACGTTGGTATCAGCCCAAGCGTTTTCTTGCCAATATATATCGGCGTTTTCTCTTTTTTTGTCCTCAGAAATTCACTTTCCAGGACCTCGAGCTAAATGCAAGCTGTAAATAGCACTCACTAAGCCTGCACTAGGATTCTCTACTCAAACTTTGCGATATTTACATTTTTCCTTTGGGATGTCATCCTCGTAGGTAGTTTCTCGGATAATTGCGAAAAGTAGTGGTATCTGATCTGACTCGGTGGCTTGGAAGAATGCTTCCGCATGTTTGATCAAAATCAGGTTTTTCAGAGCCAGATTTTATAAGCCCTTCTCGTAAGATGCAATGCCATTTCATTATTTGGGTAGTAAAGTTCGTTTTTTCCACTCTTTTCTTCCGTTTTACTCTTCTTAAAATTTTATTTCTGATTATACAATTATACCTGGTGCACAACCATGAATAATACTCCATTTGATTTTTGTTTTGCCTCTCGTGGGGCAGCAATGGTGGAAGGAGTTGAAGTGTAGGTACTGGACGAATGGTGGAAGAGGTTGAAGTGTAGGTAGTGGACGCAGCATTGGAGGCATAGCAATCTGTTTCTGCCATCACAACAGAATTGATACCCTTTTCTAATGTTCCATGTACATCCTTTTCAAGCAAATAGTTTGAAGCTGTAGCCTTTTCCTCAGATGTCTTTGTGCGTGGAGTGTTAATGGGCCGATATTACTTGCTTGGATGTAAAACACTCTTACGCGGGTGACATTTATAAATACTTTTTGAGTCGGGCGAAAAATTATCACCAACAACCTTAATAATAAAGTTGCTTGCTTCTTCGGCATTTTTTTATCTACACAACTACTGTACTTGCACAAAACTTCGTTAGAAATGGAATATCCATAACGCATATTTAAATATCGAATGTAATCGATTTAATCCGGGGGTCTATGATGATTAAAAATATTTTAGAACAATAACCACAATAACCACTTTAGCTTTTAGGTGACTTTTTGGCGCCTCGATAATGGGTGTTTGATTTTTTACTGGTTGTTTAGGGGTTAGTACAGTCCAGCTCCAAAAGTTGCTTAGCAATTTGACTGTTTCTTCTTTGCTGACTGGAGTTAAAAAAAAGTGTTGTCGTCAGGATTTTTTAGCAAATCTTTTTTGAGAGTTTATTTGCTACATTCGAATAATGTTCATATTAAACTTGTTAGCTATTTTAGTGTCATCAGTGAATGTATTCTTGTCAATCTTTAGGTTAATTTTTTTTTGCTTTTGTGAAAGTTAATGTTAATAATGTCTTTGATGCTTTTCTAAGTTTTTTTCATATTATAATTATTTTATAATTATATAATTATATATAGCTGGTGCAGTAGTAGTTCTTTTTCCCTGAATTTTATAGGTTGCTAATTATAATCATGCAAGATATAAATTTATTGAAAAATTATCCTTAATAATACTTGTATTGAATTTAAGGAATTTTTTGTAAATATTATCCTTAATAGCAATAGATTTTAACACTTCTTTGTTAAAACTTTTAAAGGGGCATTCTTTATCATGGATGTTATCAACGATTTTGATAAGATCGGAAATAGAAATATTAGGATTATCATTTTCAGTTATTACTTTTGTCCAATTTCCTTTCTTTAAATGTTCAGTAAAGCATATATACTCAAAATTCTTATATCAACTTTTATTCAACTTTTTCAGGTTTATTTAAGGTTATTCTATTTGGTATCTGTATAAATTGGCCCATATGATCAGAGATGGAAACATGATTTGAGAACATGGCACAGTGGTAGGTCGTTTGACCACGGAACGAAAGTTACAAGTTCGATTCCCACATATGGCTGCTCAAATGTGCGAATGTTTAACAAAAATAAAATTCTAGAAAATACAGAAACACCATTTAAAACATAAAAATTTTATTTAAAATATAGAGATGCCATTCAACAAAAAAATCAATCAACGGTTTTCCACAGTTAAATATATTTAACAAACTAACAAACATTATGATAAATGTTATTAGGTTTTATAGCGTGAAATACATTTGATTTGATTTTGAGGGCAATAGTGTAATAGAAAGTTAGATATTTAAGACGTATTGGTAATTTAAGATTGAAGAAGTGCAAAAAGAAAAGTATGTTCTTTGAATACGCACCAAAGCAAAATTGACCCTATTGTGATTTGAACAAGCAACCTACTCATCTGGAGTCAGACTCGCAGACCATTGCGCCACAGAGCCATTCGAAAGTTTTGGTATTGAATATAAATATTTTATTAACTGAACATTTGCACATATATTGAATGTCAAAATTTGTTAGATTATTAAATAAACTAGCTGTATATCCGCCAAGATTTTGCTAATTTGTGCACATAGTTTTTAATTCCAAAGTGGAAAGCTTTACTAGAAATGCTCAAATTCTTAAATGGACCGTCATTCATTTGATTTCAACGAACCGTTTTAATTGAGCTCTCAATAGTGATTTTTTTACAAACATAAAATCGTTAAAAAACGGCTGTTTATTCTTGTTTTCTGTTACAAAAAAAAGAAAAAAAATAACTGTCTCTTTGAAATATAAAGCAAAATTGTTTTGATATCCTTCTTGATTGCATAAAATGACAGAGACAAGCAGGGTCGCAAGTTTTTTTTTTCTTTTTTTTTTAAATTAAAAAATACAGTCTAAATTTATCAAAAAAAAAAATGATAATGATAATATCAGTCGAACATAATCGAATGCCGTCTAAATTTATCCTTTTTTGGTATTCGATTGATTCTATCAGCCAAATATCAATCGTTTAATTGATTCAAATAGCGAAGTATTCGATTGGTTAGGCATGATAAAACCCACTTCTGCTGGAAATTTATTTTCCATGTTATCTCTGAGTTTCTGAGTAAAACTCAATCAATAATTTGGTTGGGCTGTTTATTTGAGCGAAATTCGTAGGCGCAAAAGGGCGTTCTAAACATTTACCAAGAGTAAGTTAATAAGTTAATGTAATTAAGGATTTTCCCTCTTTAATCTATACTTCATGGACTTACTCAATAAAACATAAATAAATTTTCACCTCGTTATAAAACTGAACTTCCAATGTAACAACTTTGTAACTCTCTAGAGACTTGATTTAATTCCAAAATCAATAAGTTCTTCAAGGGGCTCAAGATGAGTACGCGGCTTGAGTTTTACATCTGATAAAACACTGTGAATCTTTATTGGTTTTGTTTGTGAAGCAACTATTATCATAGAATCGAATTCATTGATTTTGCCCAAAATTTCGTGATTTCTACAAATTTTCTTCCAGATTTCAACGCCTTTCACAATGTAACGAGAATACAACCGTTTTTTACTCATATGAGCATTATCTAGCTTCTTCTTTTTTTTTTTTTTTTTTTTGCAACTTTTTCTGTCGTGTCATCAATTTTAATAGAAAAATATATTTTTTCGTAGTTCCTATATTGGTGTTGAGTTTAACCATCATTGTTCCAAATTCTTCTATGGTAGTGTTGGTTTTCTTTGGAAGATCGTTGTAAAATTCGACCTTATCTTTCACTGTTTCTTAAGCGTGATGTTTTGATCATTATAATTCTATCTTCAGAATAAGTCCATTGCTTTGAAGTTTTGCAACTCTTTGGCTCAGGAGTGTATTTGCTTATTCACTTGCTTGCTTGCCTGCCTGCTAAGATTAGAATGATTTGCTTGTTTGTTTTTCTGACTTAAGTTGCTGGCATGAGTTACTGGCTTGTTTTACTAACTTTTTTGCCGACTTCCTTAGCTGGCTTTTTTAGCTAAATTGCTTAGCTAACTTGCTTAAATGGTTTCCTTAGTTAGATTGCTTTGTTATCATGCTTGCCTATTCTTCACAGCTGGTTTGCGTAGTTGGTTTGTTTTACTGGTTTACATAATCATGGTTCGTTTCTATATTTTACTATTATACTTAGATATCTTGAATTTATGGCTCACTTTGTTAACCTGCATTGTTTGTATGATTTTATAGCTTGCTTATGTGACACGTTTTCTTCGCTCTATTTGCTGACTTGCTCTTTTATCTTTCATCGCTAAGTCATGTTTCTGGCGTGTCTTGCTGGCTTACCCTAAGTTATGTTTCTGGCGTGCCTTGCTGGCTTACCCTAAGTCATGATTCTGGCGTGCCTTGCTGGCTTACCCTTTTAGCTTGCTTTGCTGGCTTGCAATGTTGGTTAGTTTAATCAACTAGTTAAAATACTTGTTTAGCTAGCTTGATTTTTTATTTAAATTACCTGGTTTGCTTAAATGGGCTGCTTACATGCTTTTTTTACTAGTTTGCTCAGCTGGAATGATTCTTTTGTTTGCTTAGCCCGCTGTTTTAGCAATCTTGATTTTGAGGCTCACTTCGCTAGCCTCTATTTTGGGTTACTTAGCTGGCTTTCTTAACTGGCTTGCTTAGTTGACTTGCTTAGCTGACTTGCTTAGCTGGATTGCTTAATTGTTAGGTTGATTTTTTCTGCATTCTTTTATTAGATTGTTTCATTTGGTTGCTTTCTGACTTTCTTTAACGGCTTACTTTACAGGCTCACTCTACTGAATCAAAAAAGAAACATCTGGAAACATCGGAAGGTTTACCTTAAAAAAATACTGTTGCAAACTCTTGCTTGTCGCTAACTAAATTGTGAAAGCCAATGTAAATGTTTATATAAATATTGATTTAGTAACAAAATATAACGATAAATTTTAGACAAAAATTTTTTTCCATAAAACTTTCAAAAGAATAAATTTTCATAAACTTTGGGCTCTCTAAAATGTTTGGGTACTTCAAAATTTTCATTCAGCCTTCTGTTTTTTTTTTCTGTTTTGTTTAGTTTATAATAAAAGAAATAACCGAAATGTTGCTTTTACATGTATGCGTATGTAAGTTAATACCCAAACGTGAAAGTTGATTTCAGACAATTTTTTTTTTAAAAATTAATAAGGAAAATATTTTCCTGCGAAAGTTTCATTAAAGTTTAGCATTAAAGTATGGATTTTTTTCCTAACAGAGTTTTCTTCGTATCCAAACTACTTGTTCTCAGTAAAGGAAAATTTCTACAAAAGTTGGTAACTAAAAAGTATTAATCTGGCAAAACGAAAATTTAAAATGGGCGTAATCTAGTGGCTGAAAGTCTTTAGGGAGTAAACCGAGACGCACCCTTAAAATAAATTAGTTTTTCTTACGCGGATGACTTACTTGACTTACTGTAGATCTGCGAATGTCATTTATTCTAGAATTATTTACGAAAAAAGCTTGCAGCAAGGGGTAAGCCGATAATGAAAAATAATTTTTCTTTTAAGTATCAAATAACCACACCCTTTGCAAGATATTTGAACTAACTAAATATAAAACAAAAAATAAGACGTTTTTCGTACTTTAACCCATGTTTCTAGATATTGAACCCAAATTTTAAGGGTAATATCCTGTTAAAATCTTCAAAACTACTCTTTTCCGACTCCCTATCCCGATTCCCATTGCCTGAAATAAGCTATTTTTATGGTTTAAGCTTGATAAAACGATTAACCTGAATTAGCTTTAATTTTAAATGGTGGCCATAAAAACATGCTCCATATGATAAATACTTTCTTAGCATGGATGTTCACACTTGCGTTCACACATTTAAACATTGGCGATAAAAGACTCGATTAATTTTAACTGTGCAAGTCAAATGAATATTATTTAAAAGTTAGTTTCAAATTAGGACAACACGATTATAAATATTTGTTAGCGGCTAAAATACAGAATTATGGGGAACAAAGTCCAAACGGGAAATAATTTTGACTGAAAAGATGAAGAAAAATTAATACTTTGTTATCGATATTTTCTTTGCAGAGCAAGACAATGTTCTGTATTTACTTTTTTCGTTAAAATAACTGTTAGTCATTATGATTCAGTTTAATACATCCCAATTGCACAGTTGCTAAAACATATCTTTGTTTATACATTCAAGTATACATAACTTCATATACATACTGTTGTCTGAAATCACGGTTATGATCATTTCCAAGCACAGCTGATGAAAAACATTTGAAAACAATGAAAAGGGTGTGTACTTATTTTGTTTATAATTCAAATTGATATAAAACGACCACTGAACAATTTATAAATTACTGAAAAGTCGCAGTCAAGTAGTTAGATCATTGTTTCATGTAAGTTATTTTATTATTAATTTAAACCACTTTTATCCTCGTGGTGCTTATAATATCTACAGATTTTATACGTGAAGAAAATTCATTGCGGAAAAAGATTTATTACGTTTAGTCCCAATGTATGAAAGAATCAGTCTGAGTTATTTTATTTTGATAAAATAAAGTTGAGTTCAATTTTAAAATCATGCATAATAAAATCACGTATAAATTTATCGAGGTAAATGTTAATTAACCTTATTAAGAGAATCATTCGCTTTATAATCGACAAAAGATAGTTTTCGGAACTTCGGAAGGCAAAATAAATAAACTTCCACAACTCATAAAACTACCCATAGAACTTATCCCCTATTGACAAATTTGGCATATATTTTTTCGAAAATTTTATGAAATTGGTACTCTGATTATTTTTGAAATAAAAATTCATTGAATAAGTTCATTCATTTAATAAAGACATTATGGCACATTATTAAGGAATTTCGTAAAATTTTGAAAAGTTTATCTTGTAAAAGTGTCAGCGATAAAATTAACAAAAATATGTTTCAATGATTTTATAACATTTAAAAATTGGAGATTTCCTACGGGTTAAATTTTTTTTCTGAGACACTTCAATTTCCATGAGTGCTTAACGTTAGTTTGTTGCAGCAGTTTCATATTTATTTAGCTTTCTCTATCTATGTATATATTGAGGTAGTCTAAATGGTTAGCAGACATTTTCAAAATTATGAAACATATTTTTTTTCAAAACGAAGAAAAGCAATTGAATTGCCTGTTAAAACAATTTACAGTAGATCTACTGAGTTTTCAGGCTAAAAAATCATTTGTTTTATAGCTTTAGGGACTAAGAGCAAAAGCAAACAGTAAAATTAGTGCAAATGATGAGGCAAGCATAAAATATGGTTCAGAAACTCATCATGCAAAGAGAAATATTTTTCATAAGAGACAAGTGACGTTCCACATTAAGCAATGCTATAAGAAACAGAATTTTTTGTTTTGAAAAACAGGGATGATAAGCAATTAATTCTTAAAGGTTTTGGCATAGAACGATGTTTTAAAAGATTTTTTTATAAAAATTCTTTTAAATAAAAGATTGAGCTTTATTCAGAAAAATTTACGCCTTAAACTTGAAAATTAAATTACGAAAAAAAAATTTTTGAGTATTCTTCGATTTTAAATCGAAACTTTTAATCTTTCGTAAAGCAATTTTCCTGGGGAATATTTTTTCTGTAATCTTAAAGTTTAGCTAGACGCTCATTAAAATTTTTCTGATATCTGATATTATATCATCACTACCGGACTATACGGACATGATATTATATTACCATATTATTTTGTATATTTGATGTTTTAAGTGAATGTTACTTACTGTCTTTTAGCCAAGCTTTCTCCTCTAATTAACGCCCCATAAAATTCAAAATTAATAATCTACTCCTAGAAAGTATATTTGATATATAATGTTAAATCTTTATTTCTTTCTTTAGAAACGAGTTTTGTTATTCAGATTAAAATGGCAGACCAGGATGATATTACACCATTTAAAAAACTTGAACTTGAGATTGCTGAGTTAAAAGCGAGAGCAGCAGCAGGCGAAAGTATAATACTTTGTTAAAATTATTCGTAAAACACAAGACCTTTTTTTTAAGTTCTATACATTAAAAATTTGGGGCACACACGACGAGGGCAGACATACACCGCCTAAAAATTTCTCTGTTAAATCACCTGAAATTAGGTGGTGACTTCAATTTCCATCTCTTAGCTTGGAAATCAAGGAAATTAACACTAACATTATTACAAAACAAAAAAAACCCTAAAAACTATCCATGGCTTTCTCATCTACCTATCAACAGGTATCATTTTTTGTGATTTTTTGATAAACTGACGTATAGGGAAAATTCTTCCGTGCAAAATCTAAAAGTAGTTTTAAGGAACTATCTATTCTCAGCATAGTACATGCAGTAAAGTGAAGAAATATTATGTTCAAATTTAATATTGAGGATGTCTTAAATTTTTCTAACGCTTATTCGAGGAATTTCCCCATGGATGGCATATTTTTATACTAAAATCTTCATCCGTATCTGTTTAAAGACAATATCGTGGTAAAATTTTCACCAACGAATAAAATGTGGAGACATGATATACACGTAGAAATCGTTAAAATTCATATTATAGATATTCCATAGATGCATTATAATAAAAATGGATTGGTACATGTTGAAAAACTTCCCTCTCGAATTAATCCCATCCCCCAAATTTTATGTTAATAAATAATATTAGGATATCCTCCGGAGACTTAATCATTGATTTTTTTGTAACTTTTCTTTGATAAATGTGTTTATATCTAGATGTTGCGAAAGAGCTTGCAGCAAAAGAAAAGTCACTTTCCCTTCTTACGGAATGATGCATGCTGGAAAAAATATACGATTTCAGCTAAAATAATGTAGATATTATGAATCTAATAAATTATATTTGAATGTAGCTATTTCTGTATTAATCTGTTATAAACTGTCTTTCGACATCATGCTTTACGCAATATATAATAACATTAGTAAAATCAGATGTTTAATAACTAAAAAAATTACTACATAATTTCATGCAAATGCAGTTTTTTAAGAAATTTTAAGAAATTAGTGATGCAAGATTTTCTATTATTTTTTTGCCAGTGCAATTTTTTATTCAAACACACCGTATATGTAAACGTTTGAGGTAAAAAATTGTCTATGATAAATCGCCTTTTGTGACTTAGGTAAAAGCAGATGAACCGCTCCCTTTCTGGAAAATTGCCCTGCTTAATCGCCCCGTGTGAAATGACTCTCAATACTAATTTGATATTTTAAAATCTTTGATTGTGAAAATCCAATTATTGGAATGTTTTAAATACCTTATCATAAAGATATAACTAAACCAGTTATTTAAGAGCATACATTTATATCTCCGAAATCAATAAGTTGAAAGTTAGAGTTTAACAACTTTATTATCCGGGAAAATAAGTAAAACCTTATGTTAAAATGCTGACATACTTCCAGGGGGATTTTTTGAATAGTAAGTACTCATTACTTCTTCGTCTTTTTCAAGAAATGGCCAATCATAGCTTCCTTCAAAAATAATTAGTTTAAATTTTAATAACTCTTCTTGACGAAAACTATTCTTCAGTAAATTTTTATAGAGAAAGGTATATACCTCCCTGGTTATGACAAAAGTATTCAATAGCCTTATGATATGATTTTGTCAAAGATGAGGAATTTTCTTTAAAATCGAACATGACGAGGCTTTAATTTATTTTTGATAAGATTTTTTTAACTCGCGTTGAACTAAAACTGCATAGAGTCATAATAGCTTTTGTAAGAGAAGATATATATTGAGTCACATAATATTGATGAGCGGGATTCTCAGTCATTTTCCAGATACTATAAAAAATCATTTGATTCCGTTCATAGGAACAGACAGGCAGGTTTAACTCTTAAATAATTTGTAATATCAAATTACTTTACTAAAGCAATTAAGTGTGCATTTAAGAATTTGTCTTTATTTTTTAAAACAGTTTTGGTGTCATAGGAATAATTTAAACTCAAGAAGTTGCAAAATGATACCCTACCACCATAACTTTTTAACGTAGTTTTCGATAGAGTAGTTGCTAATCTGCAAATAGAATCTTAGTTTGTAAGTTTTAGAGAGAAATTCCACACTTCACCCGGCAAAATATATGATATACTTAATCCTATTCATACTGGGGGGGGGGGTGGTGTGATTTTTTTAATATAACTTCTTCGCTATTTTTGTTATCTTCTTCAAACTTTATGGCTTTTCCTAAAATACATTTGCAATAATGATTCACAATTACATTTATTTCGAAATAGTTAAATTTTTCAACAGATAATTGACAAAAAAAATTTTTTTTTCCAGAAATTTAAACTCAATTCGCTTCAGAACCCATCAAGATATATCATTTGTATGACATTAAATCGTCTATAGTTGTCTTGTAATGTATAATTTAATAACAATACCAGAATAGCTGTTTTGGTCAAAAGGGTATATATATATTTCATATAGGGTCTCAAGAGTAATATTTAATATGTATGCAAGCCAAGTATTTTGTGGAGTTCAATGATTAGGCTTCAAAATAATGTCCTTGGTACAAAAGTAAAATATAACTGAGGGAATCAAGAAAGCAAGCAAACCCTGCCTTAAAATATTATTGCTGGGAAAAGTGACTTTTCTCTAACTTCTTATACTTTCAGATTAACATAACAAAGTTCGTTTTTAAAGGAAAACACGTCGCTTCAGAAACTAAATTTTTATTTGGAACAGTTTTTATCATGAACAGAAGATAAGACTTCAAATTTATGATTATTTTATTTATTTATTTTTTTGTACAAAAAAAAAATATGTAAAGTGTCCAAATTAGTTAACAAACTTTTGAAAAAATTTCCCCTTTGAACTAAACATTAAGCTGCTTATTTTATCACATTTCTTTACATAGTTTCGTACTGCACTGGTTGTTTACTGAAAAGATGATAATAATTTATACATTTAAATATTAATCAAATGTTATGATTAGCAATTAATTTGAAAAGTTTTTCAAAGAATACATCATTATCAGAAATTTAAAGAAATTTTATTTACTCTGAGATTTTTTATTTTAAAATCAATAAATTTTTAGTGTGGAAACAAGTTTTATCACTTAGTTTCGAGATACGTTGTATATTCATTACAAATAACACCACAATAATTTTTTTTCAATTATTCTGTGAATACGCGAGATCGTACGAGCTGTATTGATAAGCTACTGAACCTTAGAACACAAGTTCCTTTAAATTCGAACTCGGTTGGGCACTTGTAAATCTGCTAATTTTTTTTCTGTTAGTGTAAAGCAAGCCCACACCCTTGGTATAATTTAAGCACTGGAACTATGTTAGCATGATTTCATAAGATTCTAGGAGTTACAGTATGTTTACAAAAAACGCCTTAAGTATTTTTGCCTTAACAAATCAAATAGGTTTATAAATAAGCTGTCGCTATAAGAGATTGTGCAAGCTAAAATGTAGAATACTTGAACAGAATTATTCAGCGATTATTCAGTTTCAAGTATTTTAGCAGGAATTTAGATGGGCTTTTCATATAGTAAAAATTTATTCTACGGACGTTTATGAAAATCGCCAAGTTTCAAAAAACCTCAACTATATGGTTACTTTAGCGATATACTTTTTTTCTTTTTTTTAGGTTTTTGTCTAGCAAGGCTCAATCTCTACCACTATGACTTCTTGAAGAAAAGGTAGGACTGACGAATTAAACAATTAAATTTTATCACAAAGATATAGAATTTGTAAATTTACGATTTTACATAAATTAGCGAGGATTTTATTTTTTCTAAATATTTCAATTATAAAATATTTTTAACAGAAATTTGGCAAGAAGCCTTACTTTTCTCTCACTTACCTTGGTTTAAGTCGAAACCCGTCTTTAAAATACTGATTAAGGAAATAAGTCAATAAATCAAACAAGGTCAAGGTCAATAAATGGATGATTTAATAATTTGTCGCAAGGCAAGGATCTATTGAATATACTTTTAAAATTTTCTCACCATTTAGTGGACTTCCATTGCAATTGATACCGGAGATATCAACATTTTGCAATTTTGGAAGACTTTTTGCAAAAGAAACATTTTTTTAAAGTATTTAAAAAAGTAGATTTTTTTTCTACTGGAGTATTCCAAATTTTGCCATTGAGGTTGTCTTTATTTTTGCATTTCTCAGTTATTTTCGATCTTTTTCGTATTTTGTTAGAGATTTCATTCTTTGGTAAAGGTGGAATACAGTTTCGTAATCCAATTTCAATATTTTTGAAACATATTTTCTTTTCCATGTTGTTAACATTTGGAAGGTTTCGTTTTATAATCTTCGTTAGAGACATTCCTTTACTCGTTGTGGGAGCGTCGGCGTCAGTAATATTTGGATTGGTAATACCATCGTCTTGATTATTTACATCATTAATACATTTTTTTATTTTTATTATCACACAGAAATTGGACATCAGCCGACAATCGAATTTTTTCATTCTCGTCTTCTTGTTCTTTGAAAGGATGCTATAAAAGTTTTAATTAAAATGAATCTAAAAACAATGTTTACACTGCAGAAGAAAGTAAACTTTTAGTTTTACCAACTTTTTCAAAAACAGTTGATAAACATAAAGCAAAGAGGATAAACGCCATCTTGATACAAAATATTTTTAATCGAGTATGATTAGCTTTTTAAGGTGTAATAGCGTAAAGCCGGTATAGTTTCCCTATCTACGTTCAGATAGTGTTTGTGAGGTAAAAAAGTTTTTTTCGTCAAAAAACCTTCACATTTTTGAGAAAATCTATTTCAATCTATTCCGAAACATACCTAGAGTCAATAAAAAAATCCCAATTTTAGGTAACATATCTTTCTTCATAAATGAAATTGCCTTTATATCATCATTAAGTGGCGATACTAACTTACATTATGCATACGTAGCTATAAATAAACTTTATATCAATGAATGATTCAGAAAAGTTGATGAACTTGAAATTTTTGAAATCCTTAAGAATTTCCTTTTATGTTAAAATAAATTTAGTTTCTAGCTGTCTTTTATACTAAACGCCAAATCATATAGCGATAATTAATTGTTTTTGGATTGGTGCAAAGAAATATCTCTTAATAGATATGAGATCTATTAGATCTAACAAAATCATAAAAATTCTTTTGAAGGATATGCATGCAAAAAAACAACAGATGTATTCAAAAAAATATAATGAGAATAGATTGAAATTACAAACTCAGTTGCTATACTACCTTAACAAATGAAATTAACGTTAAGAGAAATTTTATTCATTAATTTTATAAATGAAGTGAAACAGTGAAATAAATCAAAACAAACCGAAATCTCTCTTGAACCGCCAAAGTTTATATGATTGTATTGATTTTGGACACAAGCAGGCTTTAAAGTACTACAACAGGGTTGAGCTTTGAAATCATCATGCTTGGTTGATTTGACAATATTGTATTTAAAGTTATTTTGCATCAAGCTGTTAGATACATCTTCTAGTAGGTCTTCATTTTCACTATCAAGATCTTCTTGTAATATTTGATTTATCGTTTTTGGAGGCCCTAAAGGTGGTAAAGTAATACCTGTTGTAGGGCCTAATGCACGTAAATCGTTCATTATATTTGACAAACCGCTGGTAAACAGTCTGTTTTCTTTTTGATGATCAGCTGTATTAGTTTTGAGTTCTTTCTCATTTAGAGCAGATGACTGCCATTCGCAAACAGTCATTGGACAGCTAGCTTCCTGTTCTCTACAACTGGATTGAGCCTCGGTATCTTCATGGCTTTGCATAAAAAACCTCTTGTTATCTGTTGAAGTTTTGAGCTTGCATTTAGATTGTAGTGATAAATGAAAGTAATGATCAAAAATTCCGTTTCTATCTTGCTTTGTTTCAAGGGTTGCAGATTTTCTTTTTATGGTGTTCTTCGAAGCTTCAAGTTTTGTAACTTCATAACCAAATCGGCCTCTGTTAAGCTTAGTTAATTTAAAAATATCGTATTTACAGCTCTTTTGTAACAAGCTGTTAGATTCATCTTCTAGTAGGTCTTCCTGCTTTTTACCCTCATAAATTTGAACAACTTGTGCTTTATGAACGCCTGTTGTAGACTCAAAAGATTTAGTCAGCTGCATTTTACTTTCAACAAGAGCCTCAATTTTTAGTTTTGGATAGTTATCGTTAAATTCATTTTCTCCTGAAGCGAGCCTACAAATCAATATAAATTCGTAAATATTAGGTTTAAGAGTACAAAAATTTTGAGAAAATATAATTAAGCAGAAGAATTTCCTTTTTGATAATA
>JAUZNK010013336.1:0-22917 GCA_035046665.1 Euphysa ruthae | reverse complement strand
TATATATATATATTTATATATATTATATTCATACTTATATACGTAAATATGTATGCATATGTTTATATTATAAAACATATGTTTTTTTTCCGCTTTTAAATTATAGCACAACACGAGTTGATTGGTGCGCCAATGGAAGTTTCTCGTGGGAACTTAATATGGGAATTTCCGCGACTTCAGCCCGAATTTTGGATATCATTTAGTGTAATGGCTAACAATTTTACAAGTGATTGGAGGAACATTATTCACTTTACTACAGGCTCCAACTGTTGTAATCATGGTGATAGAATTCCTGCTTTTTTCTTCCATAAAGATGGTTCAGGTTCACTTGAAATTTCTTTTCAGTTAAATGGAATTTTTAATTGGAGATTTACAACTAGCCCTTTAAAGCTCAATGAATGGTACCGCGTGAATATTAGCCAAACGAAAATTGGATCTTTTCATATCAATAAGATAGATATCAATGGTGAACTTGTAAGCAGCGTTATTAATTCAGTTCCTTCTAGTTTTGATAATGTAAAAGTGTATGTGTCCAACAATTGGTATGCTCCTCAAAATGGATTAATCAAGAATTTGGTTTTTCAGAATGGTAAACCAAGTAAGGGCATACATTTATATTTTAACTGGTTTACAGTGATCAAAAGTTAAGTTATGAAGAAGAAAAATTTTTTTCCCATAATACCCGCTTGATTTGAAAAGCATGATCTTAATTGTAAGTTCTAAATTCTATTTAACTTAAGATATTTTTAGATAGAAGTTTTTGTTTAAAGCTTTATGTCAACAATTTTGATTGTAAAACTAATTTACTAAATCTAATTAAATGGTATGAAAGTTATTCTTTTAAAATTTAGGATTTCATTGCTTCAGAAATTTTAGATAATTTTGTCATCGAAACAAATATAACCATTAACAACAACATGGGTAAACTAGGACTTTTTATCACATTTTCAATGACTTGTTCAACATGCATATTTAGTTACTTACTGAAACCTTAACTATTCAATTCTTTATAAATTTTCCCATTATAAAACTAGTTAAATGAAAAGTTTGAAATAATTATTTTCTTGTCTGGTTACTTTTTAGCTTTTTTGATTAACTGATTAAAAAACGTTTTACTCACAAATTTATAAATCATTGAAAGTTTTGTACCGAAAATAATTTAAAGAAATAAAATTTTGAGCCTGAGAAAAAAAAACTGTTGTTGAAAATTGCATGATAATATATTTGCCATAGTGTGAATTTTTTCTTTCTATTTTTTAAATCCACTGTTTTGTTTTAAATACCTAGGTTAGTTTTCAGTCAAAATATTAATTTCAATTTCTAGTGTTTTGGTCCTTCTCAGTTTGTTTCTTTCTAATTTGCAGCGCTTTTTATGCAACATTAATGAAGGTTGTTCTTATTTCCCATCAAAGGTATATTTTTATTTTGCCTTACCTGTGTTTTAATTTGCCATTTTTTGGTTTCGCCAGAATAATTTTAATAATTGTTTAGCACTTTCGATTAAATATGTTTCAAAATAATACTTCCAAGAAATAATTTATCGAAGTATCTTTTCTGTCAGTCATGGTATGTATATAATTTTTGCTGAAGGTGCGGTTATTGGTTGTTCAACATAGCAATGAAATAAAAATTTACAGAATTTCTTTAATTTTCATCATCTGCTGCGCATTGAATTAAAGGGTGTTTTCGTTTAAAACTGCTCGAAGTTTTTTGACATTGTACAACCGAAAAAATTACCGGACATTTGTAAAAATGTGTATAAAACCCTTTCCCTCACTACCATGTTGAATAGAGTTAAACAAATTTGCTGGGGCAGAGGGGTTTGAGCCTATCATTCAATATGGTAAACTTTGACCATCATTCTATTTTCAAGTTTCCACTTTCAACTTCAACTTAAAAATAAGCCTAGATATATTTATTCCATGACTGTCTCAGAAATCAGAGATGTATTTGTATAGGAATTTGAGACAAAATTCCAAGTCTTTTTTTTAGGCTATTTACGTGAAAATAAATTCTAGAAATAATTACTTTTTTCATCAAGCACAAATTTCTGGTCAAATTTCGGGGGGTTTTTCAAAAGCAACATGGCAAGCAATTTAAAACGATGGATTAAACGCATGAATAGTTTATCTTATTACATACTCACAAGGTACTCCAAGTTGATCGAGACAGCAGTTTGTTGATGTAGTGGTAAAAAAATTTGAAAATGTACAATCATAAGTGAGGCAGTGGGTTTTTGTTGAATAACACCATCAAGAAAATGGTAATCATTATGCAATTTCAGTCAAATTCGATCGACAAAAACGGTGCTTTCGTGTTCGTAATGTTCTCTAGTGTGGAAAGAAAACTGCAGTTAATTTCTCGTGTGGTCACAAAAATTATTTCGATGCATGATAATAAGTTACCTAGAAGGACGGTAGTTTTATTCAAAGTTAAGGGCATTCTGAATTTTCTGCAGGCTTTGTTCCAAGAGCGGCACCAGAAAGGAGTTTCAGACTTTCTACAACCTCAGCAACGATATGGTGAAACCTTTCAGAATCAGCGAAGATTTTATGCACTTGAGTTTGCTGATGACGCATTAGCTGAAAAAAGTAAAAAGGAAAAACTTTTGGTCAATATGCAAAAAGAAAAGTGAAAAAGGGACTTGTATTCGTAAGTTTTAAACAATATAAATAAATGTGTAAAAATATTAAAAACAACTTGGCCGATCAGAAAATGTAAAAAGTAATATGGTCAGACAAGCAAAAGTACGAATGCGACTGCTTCGTAAGTTCTGTTGTGCAGATTTTTTTGTTTAATGTAACGGAAGGTGCCCCGAATGTGCCAAAGAGACTTTACAAAACAAATTTTTTAAGTGTTTTCTTTTGCTGATGCTGTTGGAGAAATTTTCCAGTTCCAGGTAGTAAAAGGGAAATTTAGGAATGTCATGCCCGTTGGTCCTGTTAATCTCTGGAAGTAATTTCTGCTAAATTCATTTACTCAGGTTTACAAAAATTTTGTAATAATTTTACATAAAGGATTTGAAGTGGAATAACAACTGATTTCATGGAATAATTATTTACAAATTTTTACTGAAATTCACCCTAGCAGTCCATAAAAATCATTGCCACATGAGCGAATGACTTTGAATATTTAATGTGGTGAGCCAACAAATTGCCGAAACAATAAGGGCTCACGTTGTGGGTCTTTGAGTACTTAGAACACCCATTTGTGCGTACGAAATTCGCTCAACCAAAGAGCCCGTTGAGCTAGCTTTTTATTATGCAATAACATTTGCTAAGAAACTCAAAGATAACAAGGAAAATAGATTTCTGCAAGAGATGGGTGTCGAACTCGTAATTTTCATTAGGAAGTCAAACATTCTAGCACTGTGCCAACTCCGCATAATCATTCATGTTATTTAAGAGGTACTTAAGAGGTATTAGCCACATTTATAAAGGAAATAAGAAAAATAAAAGATGGTCAACTAGATGAAAGCAAAAAAGAAATGACGGAATGTAAATAGAAAACATTCAAATTTACTCATTAATTTTAAGCTGGCCATATATGAGAAATACTGAAACATTTTTTATATCTTAATGTAATTTAATTGAGCTAAGTACATTGTGACAACTAACTCAGTTATATACAATAAATAAGAATAAGTAAACATTTACCAATATTAAATCCTGCATATTTTGTACATGCGACATTTTCAGTACCACGGCTTTAAATCTAATTTCTTTTGAATTCATCAACTTTGTAGGTACTAAGTTTCAAACGGTATTGCTGCGGTAAATGTTTTTTTCATTACCCTTGGATCGGGATCATTTCCCTTAGGATTAGAAGTGTCTGTGCACGAAGGTTTATATGAAGTAATTTTAAGAAAAATAGATCTTTCATATAGAGCGGATTTAAATCGCTCATTAATTTAAAAATTTCACACATTAGCAATCGTTTATTACTAATGTATGCTTCCCAAAATCCTTTGAAAACTGATCTACTTGGTCCAATTGAAGATTCACAAAATTCGGTTTTACTTTGAAACATTTCATATCCATTCATGTTAATTAAATAAATATTACCTGATGCAAATGGTTATTTCTTTTTAAAAAATAAAACAAAGAGAAAATAAATAATAATTAATTTGCTGGCCTTTCGCTTTGATTATATCATTTTTAATTTAAATGTGATAGAATTACATTTTAGTGATTGAATTAATAACTTTATTTATTATGCTGATATAAAACGATAACAAAGTTTCTTAACTTAATTATTTGTAATATCTGTGTTCATTTAATGTCTCCATGGTGATGGTATTATCAGCAGCTTGGTTTCAAACAATCGTTTTCATTTGCGCAAAAAAGTTTTCGATTGGAGTCCGGACTAAATTAAAATTGAAATTTATACGTGAAAATGCTTTTAAAGCAGCTTTTGTCCAGTATAAACTTCTTGCAAAATTTGTCTCAGTTCTGTGTTGATACAATTTTCTAGAGATGCAGGGATAACATTTTTATTATGTCAGAAAACACGTCCAAAGTAAATGGGTCCAAAATATTGTTCGCATAGCACTACCCCTTTTTCATATGACATTCCAGTAATAAAATCTGCTGTTGTCTTCCCTTCTTTATTTCCTTTTGCAATACTTCCACATGCCAAACCCTCACTAGTTTTATGCCACCCCCGAGCTTTTAGGGTGGAAGCCATGTCTTTTTGGTTTTCTACAATATTTTAGACTTAAAAGTAAATGACCGGCTTTTTTTACGTGACCGTAAATAATTCATTTAATGAATTCTTAAATCCATTCTTCAATCAATTCTTGCTAAAACTTCGCCGTACAGTTTTATTTCACACACGCAAAGTTGCGGTGCTTATTTGTACGCGCTTTGATGTAAAGTATCCTTCTGTTGCACGAAGGCATTTAACGCTTTTCACTATGCTTCCTTCAACATGGGCCGATAATTTTGTTCTTTAAAATACGGTAGAGCAGCTTGAAAGTATTATACTCTATGATAATAAACGTCACACACAAACGTATGGTGACTTTTATCTTGCAACATTCGCTGCTAAAAAAAAAGGAATAAAATAAATGTGAAATTTTGCTGCAATGTGAAAAATAATGTTAATTTCCACAATCAAACTAAAAAATTCTGACTTTTGACCCAATTTTAGGTCCCAGTCTCGATTTATCATCGATTTATATATAGTTTGAGTTAAAAATTTAAAATTTGATATAGTTCGCTGAACACAATTGGTGTAGATCCCCACCTAGAAATCCTAGAATAGAAAAATTTATGACATAATTTGAAAGCAACCTCATAATACACTAATGATCCACAAATTTTATATTACCCTCTTTTTTTTTCACTGAATATTTTCACTTGGAATAATAAGTGCATGGCAAATTATTAACAAAAGTTGATCATAGGGATGAAATTCTATGAAGTAATACTGTGGAGGTCTTGGGCGTATCTTAGAGTGAGAGAATTTATTATGCCAACTTGAAATTGAAGTGATTAGATTCCTAAGATTAGATTCTTAAGAAATGTACAAATAAATATTTTTATAAATTGTATGCTGAATCAGGAAATAAAATATCATCATCATAAAGTATATAACATGTTTCGAAAACGTAATAAATATGACTTTCGAGTCAACTAATAAGTTACCTATATTCTCATTTATGTTGTTTGTTGTTATGGAACTGGACTTCTGGAGCTGAAATGATGTCATATGGTTAGAGTGCCTCTAAACTCCATATAACAACTATCATTTAACATTAGCCGACCATGAAATAAAATTTTCAGGTTTTGAAGTCACAAATCTTCTTAAAAACCCGAAAATTATTCAGAAGCCCTGTAAATCCCGTTGTTTCAAATATGCCGTGCTTTCGAAATTTTCTTCCTATATAACATAATTGTATGGTCTTTATTGAGGTGGTTGGGAAAAAGGAGTTAACGTCAACTACAAATTGATGGAAATAGATGATCAAGCAATTGCATTAAGTACAAGCCAGGAATGCTTAGAAAGATGTTGGAACAACATTACATCACTTGCAGTGCTTTGGAATGTTGGTGGCGGAGGTCTGTGCACTTGTCTGAAATATCACCATTATCTCAATAAAACTGATAAAGAGAAAAAAGACATTTATTACAAACCTTTCTTCAGTAAGTTTCGTTTTAAATATAGTTTATTTGTTGTTGTAGAAAAAATTTCTAGCTCATCAGCTACATTGCGAAACTTTTTCTTCTTATCATTCCATTCTATTACGTTGGAAAAACAAATCTTAAGTTGAGAGTTTCTGATTTTATTTTGTCAAGTATGTTTGTGAAAAGTTCGAAAAAAGGTAGTTTCAGCATTTGTAATGTTTACTTACTTCGTAAAAACGTTTTTGCAAAACATTCTAGTTTATTTCAATAAAAAATTACATACATTTTTAAAAAAATTGAGAAAAGTTTTAGGAAAATTATTTTCCTGTTTAGAAGAATTTTTTTGGAAATAAATGTATGAGCATTTGCTCGTACATTTATTTCCAGAAATATTTTAGCAATTTATTCCAACTGTTAACCGGTTGGTATTTTTCTAAGTTTGAATTTTCTTAGCAACACAAGCTTAACTGGGATGCTTAATAAAACTGTTTGGCAAAAATATTTTACTGTTTTAAATTTTTTGAAAAACAAAACATGAGTCTAAAAATCAAAATAGGTTTTGCCACGAAAGCATGAAAGAAATATCAGATCTCAGTGAATAAATTTTCCAAATGTAATATATCACTCATCATATATTGCATGAATTTATTTCTTTGACGTCGGCAAAGCTTACATAGTTGTACACGAACAAAATCTTTAAACAGTAATATAGATTTAACTATTTTCTTCATTTTTTTATATGCAGAATAAAAAATAGTAAGGAATAAAACAAAAAACACACAAAAACTAATCAACAGCATGTCGGACATGTGTGTGATGTGCCGTTACCGGACATGTGTGTGATATGCAAATCCAACCTTTAATAGCTGGTTCAAAACAAGAAAAAGATTTGGAGCTTTTACAGTGTAGGGGGAGACTTTCCGAAGAAAACGCGATTTAAAAACAGCGTCAGTTTGTTCCATAACTAAATGTTCTTGCAGTTGGGAGCTTCAAAACAAAAAATTTTTGTGGATGTAATGTACATCATTTTAAATAAATATAATTCAATCAAACAAACCTTCTTCCTACTTCAATAACGTTAATGTTATCTGTAGGTCATTGTGAGAGCTTAGTACAGCAATATTGTTGAACCATTCTTGGGTCATTGTCACCTGTAACTAAGTTTAGAGCCGTCTGGTAAATGAAAACGGTCATTCAGCAGAGGCGCTGGTTGATGCGTTAACTAACAGAAGCATGCAAACTGTTGATATGTTCAGATCAACAATTTACATTTAAAATGTGTTAATATTGAATAGATATCATCAAAGAAAACAATGGTTTCATTTTTATATATCTATTTAAGAATGATACACTCAATTCATATTTGATCCGTATTTACATCATCAACCTACACGTCGTTCAAGTAGTTGATTCTAAGCTAGTGAAAACTTTCAATTAAAGATGCAACTAAATAGCCAATACATTCATAATACATGTTCTGGCATTAGTCATCAACAGTTGAACTGTGGTAGGTTGCTACAGGTGATTTTTAACTATCAAAATATCACATTAGAGAATAGTTCTGTTTCTTTCTTTGCAGAAATAGTACTGGTTGTTACAAAAATTCCATTTTCATAGCATTCGTTTTTGTTGCAAAAAGCAGACGGAAAGATTCATCGTTGCAGATTCCTTGCAACGTTTCTAGAGATAACAGCGCCAATCGATTTCCGTTTACAGCCAGCATCATTTTAGTTTGTATCAATCTTGAAAGGTTATCTGTAAGTGAATAATATTGCTACTGAAGACTTAAATGGAAATAACAGCTAAACTTTTTCATCTGGACGTTACAGGTAATAATCCTTGATTTCATGTCAGCTGATAAACCAACTTGCGTTAGACGCTCTTCTCATACCAATCATAAACTATGAAAAATATTTAACATGTTATTCGAACAATTCATTAACTAGTGCATAACTAGTCAATTGTTTTACCTTTCATGCTTATGGCTTCTTATTCATTAAAATCACGATCAATATTTCGGATTACGGAGCTAAGAATTGTCTCTTTTGGTGAGAAATTTATCAGCACACACATTTGTACAAAATTTTTAAAGTATCAGTTAAAAGATTGGAATGATTCGTAACATCTGACCGACTTTGAGAGTGTGCTTGGCAGTGATTAACAAGAGCCTTTGGTTGAATCAAAGATACTCGCGTAACAACGCCAGACATTTTCTCTAGCATGATGCTTATTCCATGATATGTTTGAAATCTACAGTTTTAGAGATATTTTTGTAAATGCACTATCTTTTATTGCGTTCAAAATGCTTTCCATATTTATATTATTTGTCTCATAGAAATCGAAGAAATCTACAAAAATTTCAAAGTTACCATTAAATAATCGTATAAAAACCTTGAGTTGTGCTTTGTTTGACACATCTGTATAGACGAAAAACATGATATCATACTATCCATTACTATGTATATCTTATAATTTCATACATAGTAATTGATTTGGCATGATACTTACTAGTTTATTTTGATAATCAATATGATTGTCTTTTGCTACTTTTGTTTACCAACTGGTCCCTTATGCTTGGATTGTAAATACTCCTTAAAAATATCAATTACGTAAAATTGTAATTTTCCATTCCATAACCTCCTTGGAAAACGATTACTTGTCGACAAAGAAGTCGAAAAAACTACTATTTTAATAAAGAGGTTATGTTCTTCTTCGCGTATCTTGACTAAATAGTTGTTTTTCATAGCTATAAAATCGTGACATTTCGGCATGACAACATGAAACTGAAAAATGAATTTTGATACTCTTCAAGAGAATTGGGAGAATTTCTCCCGTTACGAAACTTTATTTATAAATGCAAATTACTTAGACATTTCACTTTTCAAATTCTTATTCTTTTCCTGTGTAGCACAAAGAAATCAAACTAGACTATCGTTACTTTTGTTATAATGAACTGTGAGTAGATGAGACCTTTCATAAGAACCGAGATTTGATTTGGGAAAACTGAACGATGTTGGGGGGCTAACCCTGTTAGCCATTGGGAGTGAGGAAAATTCCCACGGTATTTTCAATCACACATTACTTTTTACCATGTTCTTTTGACGTGAAGTTTTGTGACTTTTTCTGAAATTTAGTTGGCTTTCAGAAAATGAAATACAAAGCAGAATATTATTTAAATGTATTTCATTCTAAGTTAGCCATTTAAGTTTTAAAATAAAGACCGGAATTCTAAACTGTTTTAGTTTTGAATGATTTTCCAATCACATTTAAATTCTCCTAACATGCAAAAATTGTTCTAGATAGTCATTGACCAATCAGTACTATTAAGGGGAATTTAATAACGTGTATCTACACTGTTTATTTATTGAAGTGCTTTTGTCAAGTTTCAAAAAATGTGAAAATTTTCAAAATTTTGATTTTAATAACTTCATCGTTCGTATCAACTGAGTCTCTTGTAACTAATGATGCCAACATATCTGACCATGAAATTCTTTTCAATTGGTTTGTGTCTACATTAAACAGCAGTGTGATAAATTAATTACAAAACCTATCTCCCAATAATCCTTTGAAAGATGATAACTATATCCATTTTGAACAAAATATACAAACTTGGTAAAACTTGAGAAATCATGAAAATACTAAATGTCGAATACCACTAGTTTTAGGCATATATAGTAAGAATATTACAAGATAGTGATATTTTAAAAACCAACTTTCAGAGTTTTAAACGTGGTCATGGTTTTGAGAAAGAAGCTTTACATTCTTTTCAAAACCAAACTTTATTGGGTGCAGCTTAATGTGGATTTTTTTTTCGTGACGATTGTTTTTATGGTGCGAGCCGTGGTGTATATTTGCTGATATTTTACCGGAAATGAAAAACTGGATCTGAAAATTCAAAAAAATCCCTTTCAGATCTCACAAGTTGTCTTCCTTATTTTATACAAACATCGCGACAAATAATTTTTACAGATTCACGGTTTTGTATCTTGATGGCGTATTAAGTAAATCATCAAAGTATTTTTTCATTCAAAGAGATAATTTGTTATGGCAGGTTAAGTATTTCAGTAGATAAGATGTTGAAGAATGTGTTTACTGCTGGATGGCCGCACAAAGTGTTCGCAACTTTTAATCGACTGAAAGATTGAAATCTTGGAAGAATACCTACTTTGGAAAGAGAATGCTTTGCGAACCTTTGTTAACAAGCTAGTTCGTAAGATTCCCATTATTAAATTTCAGAGTTAATATTTTTTAGTATTTTTACAATATCTTAGGAAATTTTTGAAGAATTTATTAATGAAGATGAGGGTATCAAAAAGTGCATATTTTTTGGAATTTATTTTACTGTTCATAAATTTTTGAGTAAATTTGCTGAATTTACATTATAACTCATTTTTAAATAAATTCCCTGTCACAGAAATGTCATTGAAGATTATTCCCAATCACAAATTTCTTTTAAATTCTGTTTTTCTAGCTGTTTAATTGGAAATTATGCATTGTTGTTTCAGCTTTTTTTTTTTCTTTTTTTTTTTTCATTTGTGTATTCCGCTTGACTTTCTAAATATGATACTTGAAAACTACCCTCTATGAAATTCCGTAACAAAGCGTCACATTATATGCCCCATAAGTTCAAATTAATTACACTTACAGCAAAACAATAAAAAAAAAGATTCAAAAAATCAATTTAGTTTCAAATTTAGTGAAACTAAATCAGCGAAATAAACATTAATATCGATCAATAACATTTAACGTTCAATTTGATTACAAAAAGAAAGGTACAGTCAGTCAACATGATATTTCATTTGCCTTTTAGGAGTTCCAATATGGATGAACAAATCTGAAATTGTATGTGGGCATTTTGCGAATGGTGGAATACAATTTTTTGCCAAAGACCAGGATGACAAAGGTAAAGTCGAGGTTGAATTATGTTTAAAAGATACTGGTGAAACTACATCTGATAGTTCAAGGTTTATAGAACCGATTGAATTTAAAGAAAACTGGAAAAATGAAAGCCATAACAATATAGTTGCGTTGGGATATCACATAGATAAACCTCCTTCAACTGATGTTGAATTTACGAAAAACAACGACACATACTTTGTGCACAAACTGTTTTCTATTCAGGTAATAATAAAATAATTCTTACTTTTGACATTTAAACTTTTCTATACATGACGAAAAACAATATCATTATAAACTAGCAATAACCTACCAATGACTTTAGTTATCTCTTTTAGTGTCGATGTGATTATTTGTTTTGTTAATGTGGTGCTAACATAAGACGGTGTTGACATTAAAGTCAAAGACCAACAGTCAATGATCATTAGGGAAAAGATGATTTGTTAAGATGAACAGTATCAAAAAATCGATATAGTTGAATATAATCAGAGTGTCAAAAAAATGCCTAAAATCATTTTCAGTATTTCACTTTGGTATTGCTCTTTTTATCTTACTTTTGCAAATAAGACGAAAATGGAATTTTACAATTGTCAAGCATTCTCAAACATACAAAATTTTCGTATTCGATTTTATTAACGGATTGGGTTAAATTAAATTAAACAGTACAATTAAAATACGATAATAAATTCATACTTCCGTAGTCAAAAAAAGAAGTAATTGAAGAATTATTTGAATTTTGAAACTCAAAATTATTAGTTTGTAAACAATATCTTTATTTCTTATAGGCGAGAAGTGTGAAAGAAAGTACCGAATTTTATATGTCAGTTACTCTTACAAGACAGTCTTGTGTATTTATTTATACCAAGCCGTTTATTGTGAAAAGAAATTTGAAGATTAACACACTCAATACATCTATTTCAGGGGAAATTCCTAATTCTACGTGAGTGACTTGTTTAACAGAAAATAACCTGAAATGTTAAAGTTTTTTTCCTAGTCTAAATAAAGTGGCAACCCTCACGAAGTGTAATTTATTAAAAAATACTTGCGTAAATAAATCCCACACGGAAATTAATCCCTCAAAAATTAATATTATTAAAGCAAGCGCTTCCAGATGTTCATGCCAGTTACCTATTCTCTCCGCTAATATAAATATTTTGATATTTAGATACTAGATCCATAGACTTGCTGTCCTAGAATGACCTGTAAGATAATTCTTGTTCTTCTTATTTGAGAGAAAAAACTACTTCACATTCTCTTACTTTGCTAAACGTTTCTTCTTTTATCTGCTTTTGATACATATTTTCCAGATTGACGTGGTGGAAATTTTCTACCATATTATAAAAAATAAATGATGTTAGCGCAGAACCGCCCGAGCAATGACATTTCTCAATACAATATAAATTTAAAGCGCTTTAAGCCATAAAGGTTGGTCAAAAGTCACAGATGGGGTTGTCAAGTCATAGGTATTGCTTGGTGTATTATGAAAACTGAAGTTATATAAATGCAATTCTCGTCAAATGGATTGATGCTAATTAGTGGGAGCATGAAGAGCACTCTTTGGAGGATAATAATTCAATTAAATAAGCTTGTATAAACCCATTCAACTGTGGTGTTTTGTCTGTTATGATTAAAAGCATAGCAAATTACGAGATTAGGCATACTCCCAAAAGATGATGATAAAGTATTCGGGGAGTGAAGTTCAAAAATGGGCTTGAACCACACTACCGTAATAGGATTTTGAGCTTTTATATCTGACGATTTTAGCAGATTCTTTATTTTCTTAATAAGAATGACTCTTGGCAAATGTTTATCGCCATTTTTTTCATAACTAAATTTATAATTTTTCAATGAAAAATATGTTTACTCTCCTGAATGCAGATACGATTAAAATTATCTATTATCCACTGTCTAAACGTCCCCTTGAGCATGCTTTCAACTTAGCGTTCATTGTTGCAAATAAAAGAAATTTTAAAACGAGTCTATATATATATATACATATGTACATATATATATTTAGACATATTTATATATATATATATTTGTGTGTGTTTGTGTGTGCGCGTGCGCGTGTGTTTGTGTGTATACATTTGCAACCAACTTTATAGTTCTATTTAACCGACGTCCAACATAACTAGCCAATGGACCGATCCTCTTGTCAATGAGCTGGAGAAGACTTTACCTAAATGTAATCGCTCGCACATAGGCAACACTTTCACAATTTATGCTTGGAACGAATAGATGTATTTCCAACAAGTTAAGCAGCATTCCTATCAGTTGAATGTACTAATTCAAATAGAATAAAGATTCAAACATAAAACTTATTTTTTCGGGGATATATAAATTATGGCTAAAAATAAAATATGGTTTGTCTGTGTAGCTGAAGTTTACTTCTACATTATAAATTTATGTTACATTATGGGCCATGTGACTCTTGTACAGTTTTTAAAAGCGGTTTTGTTTTTGTTAAAAAACAATATTGGGACCATGTCTTAAATACGTCTTCTACAACAAATAAAATCACAATCACACTAATTACTTTCATCGCATTTGAGGGAATATAAAAATAGATGATAATAAGAGTGTTTCAATGAATAAGTGTTCAATGTAGAATAAAAATATTAAGGCTATATATTTAAAGGCATAGCAGGATGCTACCAATTTGACTATTTCCCATTTATTGAACAAAATTATATAGATTTACAAAACAATTATCTTGGGCACACTAAAATTAAAGAAATGTAGACTTAAAAAAAGACATAGTTGGGATATAGACGGAATTTTTCACCAAATTTGTAAGAAAAATTTAAAGCTTCTAAATATAAGAAACACGTAATGTTTGTAATATAACATAAAATCAAATTATACTAAATAAGTTCATAATGGTGATTCATGTGAAAAAAGTTAGCATATAAAATTCAAATGCTACAGGAAACCTAACCTAGAAATTTAAAATATGTAGATATAAATATGATTTAGAATTCATTTATTTAATTTTAATATAGAAAGATAAAAGATACAGAATGAAATACAAGTAGTCAATAAGATTTGCGATTTTGACAAATGTTGAAGATTTGAACCCCTGCAATCAACCTTTAGCTTCTGAATGCAAATTAATTTATCAAAATTTGGGATTATGCAAAAATTAGACTGAAATTATTAATAATTTCTTCATAAACACTTAAAAAAAGTCTTAAAAAGGATAGAGATATTGAAGAAATCAGTAAAATCAGGCTTTTTTGTATGTTTTCTCGTATCAAACCCCGTGAAAACCAGTACAAACATGGGCTAAAAATAAAAATTTTCCTGAAAAAAAACTTTTTATCAGCTCATTCTTCTCTTCTAAACATTTGCTAAAAATAAAAATGTTTGTCCAGGCTAACACATTTGTCCAGGCTAACACATTTGTTGACTCTACTACAAATACAAGTCCTATCTAGAAGTCTTTAATTCTTTTCAATTATTTTTACTTCAAAGTTTTGACTTGTTTATTTATGTTTTTTATTCATTTATGTACTTTACTTTTATAACTTTTACTTTTAGTTGGAATTCGGTTTACGACATAAATATCACACTTGAAAATAGAGAATGGCCAACAACTGAAGATTTTTTCAATATTTCTTGCACAGTTTACTTTGATCCATTGATGTATAGTCTGATGGATGATAGTGTATATTGGACCGATGAAAAGTATAACACATTAAAGGCAAAAGAAAAATTGAGCTGGCTTTGAAGTACGCAATAAATTTTGCTCAGAAACTCAAAGATAACATGGAAAATAGATTTTTTTCATGAAACAGGAGTCGAACTCGTAACTATCATACCGAATTCAAACATACTACCACTGTGCCAATTCCGCATAATCATTCGTAATATTTAAGAAAATTGAAAAATGGACAAGGATATGAAAGCGAAACATAAAAACAGGACCAAATTGAGCTTGCTCTTCGTTACAAAGTAATTTAGGTTTTTGGATAATGAAAATTAGAATTGAGAAATGATACAAGGATACCAAAGCCATAGAGCCAATGTCAAATATATAAACGTTATTTCTAAGAAAGATAAGATTAAAACTAGGAAAGCACTTGGTCAATACATCATTGTGGAAATAAACTGAAATGGCTTTAACGATTCTTGCGAGACACTAAACTACAATATAGTTTTGACACATTCAGATCAAAACAAACATCGCCATATTGTTAATTAGGCGATATTATCAAGTATTTTGGTAATTTTCGTCTGTTTTGTTGTGCACAATATGATGTTGGCCTAAATTTTTGTGATAAAATAAGTTTTGCTGTTCTAAAATAAATTTTCATGAACGGTTTAAAAGTCTGAAAAAGTGTTGATATCTGTAAATTCAAACAATTTGGCACGTGTGAGCAGTTATCTCAACGGTTTGACCAACTAATATTTTATTAATACACAAAACAGCTTTAAGAACTGAACTTCATTTAAAAGAAATTGAATAAATAAGTTAAGCTAAAAAACAAATAAGACCGATTTGAAAAGAAAGATGACAAGCCCAAGCAGCTAAAAATGAAGTTTTTTCCATAATATTTTTTTGGACCTTAAACTAACGAAACTTGTCCTTCTCTTAATTAGATTCTGGAGAGAATCCAAGTTGACAAAAAATTCTTAGAATGGTTACAACCTAGCGATGAAAAACTTAAATATAGTGTACATTTTTTAAATCATCAATAGCCTAAATCTGTTCCATTGTACCATATCAACACAGGATTGTAATTGATGCACCTATAGCTCAACATGGTACACCTGTACCTCAAAAATGGTAATTACATGGTATATTTGTACTTCAATATGGTACACTCATACCTCTGTACTGGACTGTAAATGGTACACTACACCTGTACGTCAACACTTGAGTGTACATAGCGCAACTATACCTCAGCACTGTATCAAAACTTGTACAAGTGTACTTCAACACTGGATTGTATATGGTACACGTATACTTGGATTGTATATGGTACGCGTATACATAGAAAGTGGATGGTACACTTTATACCTATATCCCAACAAATTTTTACTTATATTGTGAAAACTGTAAATGGTACACTACACCTGTACGTCAACACTTGAATGTACATAGCGCAACTATACCTCAGCACTGTATCAAAACTTGTACAAGTGTACTTCAACACTGGATTGTATATGGTACACGTATACTTGGATTGTATATGGTACGCGTATACATAGAAAGTGGATGGTACACTTTATACCTATATCCCAACAAATTTTTACTTATATTGTGAAAACATTTTTATAGTATTTTAGCAGAAAATAATGCTTCGATTTTTTAAAAACATGCATAGTTGTCAGCAGTTTCTAAGAAACTCACAAGTTGCACGCCCGCTCAGTTTTTTTAGGTTACACATTTTCACTTTTTAGTTTTTAAATTATTTTTGGTGTCATTGTTGCATTTGTTTTGTTTTGCTACATTTTTCAGTTTCAAACTTTAACATGCACTATGAAACCACTGGTTGTTTATCATGAATTTTCTATAGCAGACTATCACTAGATCCTCTTTATGTGCAAACGCTTTATGGTTCACTTCAAATTTGAGTCATCTTTAATTATTTTTTGGGAACTTTATTTCGAGCAAATTGAGAAAAAAAGTCTTAAAAATTTTTTTACCTGTGTCTGAAGTAGTTTAAACCAAAAGACATAAGTTTTGGGTCATAAGTCTTGTTTCTATGCTGAGGTTGATTCCATTTAAAACTACCAGACTTTCTTCAATTCCTTGACAGGATACTGCTTCAAATCATTCAAACACTTAGTAGGCTTTCATTCAGGACACACACTCTGAATATTGAGCAAACCTGTTTGGAATAAATAAACGAACATGAAACATTGTAATTAACAACCAATTAAATAACAACCTAAGAAATGCGTCATTTAGAGTTCGTTATCTAAAAGAGGAACAGACATCTGCACCCAAACATTTTCGCCAGGACGTTTGCCCAACAAACGCTTGCCACTCTCACATTTACTGCCGGACATTTACCGCCCATAGACAACATCCCCCTACAGACCAGCCCCTCAGGTATTTCAAACCTGTACACAGAAGAAGTGAACCATTTCTAAAACTTTAATAGCCTAAGGGTTTGTATTAAAGTTAGGGTTTGTGTTAGGTTATAAATTATTTTATTCTCCATAAACTACATTTTGTATACATCTTGTATGTTTGTATTTATTTCTAATAAAACCTCCTCCACTTGACTTTCAGACATTCATCAAAAATGGTCAATTTTTTCTTAGGGATTCAGAACTTTTTAAAAAATTTCCAGTTTTTCAAAAAACAAGAGTTTACAGCCAGAATTAGTCTTAGATTGCCACATACACAATATAAGGATATAAGAGTTTTATGGTAAGTTGAAAATTCATTTAGAGCTAGATACTTTTCCTAACGTTTAAATGTTCTGGATAACAAAGAACCTGATGGTCATGGTCATAGATTTGCGAATTTCCGAATAATCATCTGGCGAAAAATAAAAAATCAGCTATAATTCAAAATTATAACTTGTAGTAAATTATTTTTTCAAAACAGAATTTTAAAAGAATTGAGATAATTCTTATATTGACATTTTTTTGTTTTCGAAAAAATGATCACCATAAAATATAAGTTACAGGTTGAAATGATTTACTCCGAAAAATTGTTTTCTAGATTGGCAGATTGTCTCTTGGTGGAAGATTAAGGACTAGAGTTACTTTTAAAATAAAAGACAAAAGGATTCTCCACAAATTCAAAGGTGAAATATATGTCTCGGTCAACACGAAGAAATATAATGAAACAGGCTCATTGGTGCCGTATAAAATGAACACTCCTTACAGAATTCGACGACGCTATGAGATTAACAAAAAAGCAGGTACCTATACAAAATCATGCTTTTCAAATGAATTTTAAAATTAAAGTTTTGGTCAATGTACCCTTGAACCCACTTCTCAATTAATAGCATATAAAGGAAAACTATTATTTTTGGCTTTATGGAATTTTTTTAGATAGCAATAAAATCTACTCAAAACACATGAATCTAAATGATATAAAATAAAGTTTTGCGGCATAATCCAAATATTGTAGGTTGTATAGATTTAATAAATTTGTAATAAATTTCAATTTGTTTTCAAGATGTAACATTAATTTTCACACTCAAATTATTGGCTCTCTACTTGTTGTTAAATTTTGAGTGTTTTTCTTTGTGATGAGGTCTGCGAGGTATTAAACAGCGGCTGAAGTATGACATCTGTTTTATAATTATCGATAATTATAAACATCTCATGGCGTATTAATTTCTGAAGATTTTACGTTAACTCAACTAGATATGAAGTCCCAAATCATTTTGCTTGTAAAGAATTTTGACTTTAAGTAAAATGGAAATGGCAAGAGCCCTCTGCATAGGGAGCAAAATCCAACTGCTTTACCTACAATCATGGCCATATTATATGACACTTTTATAAAATTATAGCACAAATTCACATTTGACACATGTTGTAAAAGTGATTTTCTTGACCAAAATCGCAAAAATAATAATAAACCCAAATGAGTACGGAGTTGTCACTTTCATTCCTGAGATCAGGCAGAGAATTTTTTGTTCTAGGTCTATAAGCAAATGAACCGAAAGATAGACCTAACGTTGAATATATCAAGAATGGTGCACCCATATTTTTAACTGTTTGTGATATTTGTTCGAATAATAAGGCGTCCTAATAACACATGAGTGGCGTAATATTTTCACCATGATTGTAACGGTATTATTAACCTTTATCCTATGTTTAAATAATAATTTCAGTTGCTAACACCTCTTTTTTTTGTTATTCTTCTTCACGCAATTACTTTTAAAACAAATTTGATTTCTTGTTTTCTATTAGTGGGTCTATCCCTTATTTGAAGCGTTACCATAAATAATATTTCAGCTTTCTGATATGGTTACCTAATAAATTTCTAATAAATTTTTGGATATTACTTTAAAAATTTGCTCCTACAGATGATTTTTCACATTGCATCTTGAGCGCCTTCTTGTTTATCAGTTCTATTTTTAGAAATAAAAATTTTTGATCTGTAAACTAAATTTTGAACTGAGTGAGGAGTAATCAAAACTTTTTTTTACAATATTTTGATAAAACAAAAAACTGCTGAAAAAAGCTTCATTAAAATTTAAAACTACGTCTCTATCATTAAGGTTAATTGATAGTTAGTTTAAGTTATTAATGCTACGACAATTCATTAGGCTGTGTTAATGATGGATTTGTTTGTTACCATTTGTTAATGGTTGATTAGTTTGGTTAGCCTGTTTTACTAATAATTAAGCATACTAAAAAACTTAATTATTTAATATTTAGATAATATCCAAAAAAAATACTGATAAAAAATTTAAAACATTTGAAGTGTTATTTATTTGCCAATTATTATTGAATAGAAATAGTGTTGTTGGTTAAATCAAACAACGGAGAATTAAATAAAAAATGTTTGCATATTTAGATGTTGGATTACAAGACGATTTAGATATTTTTATTTAAGATAAATTTTAACTCAAAAAAATTGCTATGTCTCCTTGTCCTGAATATTCAAGCAAGAGATTTTGTAGAGAAGTTTTATAGAAGAATAGGACTTCCAATAAAATATCAAATTAAAACTTTTCCAAGAAGTTCAACTGCGAACAAAAAAAAACCAAGGACATTAATATTTTTTCGGTGATGTTCCAAAGTTAGAATGTGATTAAATATCTAACGCTTTGAAAAACTGATTGTATGAGTAAATTCTAAAAAAGTAATAAATAAATGGGATTTTCCGCAGATATAATTTGATGGAATACATTGATGAGGAAAACAAAAAGATTAAAAAAACATTTTTTTTTTTGGTATTCATGCATAGTAACTGGTAATAGATAACCGGATATTTTGGTGAGTAACCGGTTCCAAATAACTGTTTAGATTTTAATGATAAGTGGGATAGGGGTAGAATTAAACTCTTACCGGTTTCAGGCCTTGTACACAAACGTTTAAAGGTCTGTCATATAAATCGGAATAATGTTTGATCATAATATTCAAAAAATATTTTTTACTACTGCATGTGTTTTGATTAATTAACCTCGAAGATAGCTTCCTTTCCCTCTTTTACTTAAATGGCTTAGTACATCGATCTTTGCCTCAACTTATGAGAGATTTAATGCTGGTAACACACATTTTTATAACCAGTCACTCGTGGTTAGACTGCCTAATCGCCAGGTTAGGTAGTTTAAGTACGGACTTACAACCGTAATTCTAACTAAGCCAAGGCCTCAAATTATTCCAATTACGATAAATGACAATCAAGATCTGCAGATTAACCTTAGTAAATAGTGGTGGTTTTGATTATAACCCATAGCCCAGGTGACAAAAAGCTACTGGCAGTTAGCTTGTTTTACCCTGTAAAATATGAATCTACCTACAATCATGTCAAATTTAAAACCATGGAACTGAAAAAAAAAGTTACTTTAATGACACCCTATTTTGTGACGACATAAGTTGTCAGATTGCTTTTTCATTTTAGAAAGTGTGTTAATTTTATTTATTTTTGTTACTTTTTCGTGTAAAAAAATACTTTTAAAAATATTTTGTTTTGAAATATTTTGAAAATTCAGCGTTTGTAATAATATTAATATTTTATAATAATAACGGATTGCAAATGCTATATGTTGTGAAATATTCAATGCTATGAAAACGTAGCACTAGTTTTAAAAAAAAACCTGTTCATATATATTTCTGCAGTATACTTATTTGTAAATTTTGAATGTAGCTTTCTTTAATTTTGTCCTTAGGTCCTCATGCGAACACACTTATATATGACTTTATGGCGGTGCACCATAAAACCCAACTGGAGCTGTTGGTATGCGGATGGTCGAAAGACAGGTTAACTTTAACCTAATATTTACATCAAAAAAATCATGTTTGAAAATTTATTGAGCATGTGTAGTTTATTACTGCTTACAACCCCTTAATGGGATTCAAAACACTGCACAGCTTAGGAGTCTAAGAGCTAAAAATATTGATATTCAAAGCCCGGGAAACTTATCTGGTTTAAAAAAGCTATACCTATCAGGAATAAAAATGCTACACCTATTAATAGTCGAAACACTTCAATTATCTTGAGTTAAAATGCTACATCAATCAGGAGTTAAAACGCTACACCTAAAATTAATAATTCAATGTATTTAATAGTTCAACATGGGGCCAAAATTTAGCTTCAAGTTATTTTTTTCAAAAGATTCCAACATGTTTAGTTTGGATGTATTTACAGCTCAGATTTGAGCATATGGTAAAGAAAATCTCTGGTTTCGTGGTGGGTTTGAACCAACTGCTCTAAGATCCGGAGACCAATGCCTTACTCTTTCAGCCAGAAAACCATATCAGGAGTCAAAACGCTACTTCCATTCATAGTAAAAGCACTACACCTATCAAGATTCAAAACGCAACGCCTATCAGGAGTCAAAATGATAAATATATTGAGAGTCATAATGCTACACATATTTATAGTCACATAACTACAATCGAATTGAATATGATATTATTTTATATAGTTCGCATAAAGAATCCACATTGCTGAAAAACGCTATTTAAGATTTAAAATTTATTAAATAAAAAAAAAATAAGAATTTCAGATATAATATATTTTCTTTAAGTCCTATAGGGGAGCATACATTAGTGCAATTGGTAATTAAAGAACACTCCAAAATTGAAAGAACCATTGTAGAAGAGCCATAATCCTTAAAAGCAGTAAAATCAGATCTTTAATAAGAAGATAGATAAATTAAAAATAAAAATAAAATTAGTTAAACAAAAAAAACAGAAATGATGTAAAATGAGAGTTTAGGCTGTGTTGGTACGCAAAAGTCAGAAGATAAAAAATGCCACTCCTGGAGCCGTCAAGTATCACTGTGAGCCGCAGCGGAATGTTGAAATTACTGAAAGGCATTCAAAGTTATAAAGTAATAAGAAGTAGAAATACTACAAGAATATAAACTCATAGTTCACATAGAAATAATGCTTTACTCAATGAGTTGAATACGAAAAGGATATTTTGAAAAAGTAGCTGGTTATCAAGAGGCAAAACTTGAAGGTTATTATAAAGAGAATTAAACGGGTTGTAATAAGTTTTGGAACAAATTAATTGTAATGGCCTTACTTTGTATGCTAATAGCTTTTTCATTGCAATACAACCACACATCTGCCCCCAAAATTGATACCCATGTGAAAGGTTATAATAAAAAAAAAGAAGCGGAATAAATGAATTTTATTACAAAAGATCCAATTGAATGTCTAATCTTATCTAAAAACTCAATAGAAAGTATAATTTTAACTATGTCAATCTGGGATTTCCAGGCAAGATGATTATCTAGAATTAGTCTATTTAAACGATATGTTAACGTACGGTGCTTTACTAGATAAGCCAAAATTTAACAAATTTAAAATAATGGTTAAGTTTTGATATAAATTTTATGACCTCTGTTTAATTCGCATTGAGGCCTTTTCTGGTAGCACTGAGCTATTTAGTTAATAATCTTAAAGCATTATTCATGTTTCCATTTAATTCTTTTAGGGAACTGCCAATTAATGACAGATTGATGCCATCAGCAAAAATTAGAGAATCACTATATTTACGAAATTTATAAATGTCATTTATGTAGATCAAAAATGACTTGGTGTATTCCGTATCTCAAAGATTTTCTTGATAAGTTTGAGTTTCCTATATCAGTGTTTTTTACTCAAAGAAGACTTTTACCGTTTTTAAATACCATTTAACATTTAATAACATTAAATAACATGTAAACATTTCCCACCCAAACATAAATTTCGTAAAATTTTCAACCGATTCACAGTGAAAGTTAGCTACAGTTGTTTC
>JAUZNK010013335.1:0-39664 GCA_035046665.1 Euphysa ruthae | reverse complement strand
AACATATATATATATATATATATATATATATATATATGAGTAAAACAAAATATGTTTGTATTTCTAAAGTTAAATAATTATATATGTATTACAAAATAATCTTATTTCAAATGAAATAAGTTTATTTGTGAAAAATATTCTTCAGAAATCTGGATAAATGGAAGTATATATATAAATTTTTTTTTTTTTAACATGGGGCCAACAATTAGCTTCAAGCTATTTATTTTAGAAAGGTTCCCATGGGTTCTGGTGTAGAACTCCCATTTGAGCTTACGATAAAGAAAATCATTGGTCTTTTAGGGGGGTCGAACTTGCACCTTCGTGCGTGAGAGAAAACCAAAGTCTTAATCGCTCGGCCAGACAACCATAAGTTGTCTGGCCGAGTAATAGTCAGTCAGACAAGCCACTAATTATGTTGGGTATTAATCAAATAACAGGGGTTATTTTTCTAGTTTAAAGAATTTTTAATTCAAAAAGTTTATATCACAAGGTTTTTTTTTTTTTTTTTTAGATCGGATGATCTACGAAGAATGTTTGCAAAATATGGTCCTATTCGTGATATTTACATTCCATTGGATTACTTCAGTCGTGAACCCAGAGGTTTTTGTTATGTACAATATCCTTTTCATTTCTATCAGACAAATATCCATACTTGATATCTTAGTATGGTGGCAGTTTCAGGATTATTCTTGACTATCTTACTGTATAAATATTTTGTTTTCTACTCATTCTATAAACCTGCACTTCACAACTTGCAAAACAAACAAAAAATCTTAAAGTGAATCCCCTGTATTATTTTCTTTAAGAAGATTTATGGATTATATTTCTTCATCAGTCTCGTTGTTTAACCTTTTAAGCGACAGTTTGATTTTTATATCTATCCCAGAGTATGTGGGTTATCAGCTGTAAAGCCAACTTTTTAGTTTTTATTTAACACAAATTAAAGCTAAAAAAGATAGTAGGGACAAATAAAATAAAAGATTTATTTCAGAAATACCTTTAAAATACCAAATATACACTACTAGTACACCTTTTTAGTACACAATCCAATATCACAGTTTGCATTGGTATCCAAAATCTTTGCACATCTGATCTTTTTATTCCATCTATGGAACGAATGAGGGAAAATGTTGTTACAATTCGCTAAGGTTGACCACCTTTTGACATTGTTACGTTATAGTAGCCATAAAATTCGACAACGTCGCTTACAAGTTTCATGCGGAAGTTTAAAGCACTTGACTTGCCTCCTATTTTAAGGTGAACAACATTTGTATTGAATGTGCTCATGTTGATCAAGTGGTAAAATAACTTTTTGTACCACTTTTTTACTCTCTTTTGCTCACACGTGTAAGATGTGGTCATCTGATCACTTCTGTCTACACCACCCATGTTGTTGTAAATATCAATGATAGTCAGGACCACTTGTCTACACCTTTTCTTTTTACAGTGGTAATGGTATCATTGATAAAAGTGGGCATAAGATATATATCTATTTTCCTTCCAATAATTACCTAAAGCCATAGGTGTGTGATATGCTGCAGTGCTTTCAGCAGGCTTTAACTCTGCTTGCATGACATTTTTTGTAAGCCATTTATGATCAATTTGTCATCTGAATAAACATCACTTAACTCAATTGAGGTGTATCAATATGTCTGTATATGCACACATCTTCCAGCATCCGAAAGTCCTTCAAATAATGGTATTACTATGTCTATGGCATGGTAATCTTATACCTACTTATTTAGTCGCATCTGACAGAATCGGTGACATGAATGTATTTCTTCCAATTACTATAAAAACCAACACCAACTCTATAAGGTGTTTTGGTATCAAAAATCTATAGAACATTTGAGAGCAATAAAATAAAAGTGTAGTTACATTACTTGCAATATTATGAAAGATGGCCCTAGACAGACCATGTACATTGAGTGCTTATATATACAGTGATACCGGTTATATGGTAAAACATCACCGCTATATAGATATATACGGTGATACAGCTTAAAGGGTAAAAGTGCATGTTTTTTAAACATTGAAAACAGCATTATAAAATTACAAGCTGTAAGGTCAATACGGTCGAAGAAATAAAAGAAGATCTAATGTTTTTAGCATCTCAATTTTTAGTGGCTAATTTTAAGTAGATAACTATGGAAAATTTTCAAATTGTGTACCTTTTTCAAAGGAAAGATGAGTATCAAGTCTTAATCATAGTTTCTTCTTTTTATATATATCTTAGTAGTTTATTCTGTTAAGTGAAATAGTTTTTTCAAAGCCTTTTTTTCTGGACTGAAAATTTCTGAAATTTATTTATTTCATACTGATCAGCCGCTAAAAATAGAGCTGTTTTGTAATATTGGTTTATGTATTGCCTGAAACTTTTTTTGTTTGTTTGTTTTCAAATTTCTTGTAAAGAGGTTTTATTGCATCCAGGATGTATCAGATTTTTATTTTAAGTAATAAATTTTGAATGTTTGCATTCAAGTTGAATGAGCTGCTTTTTAAAATATGATTTTAAGAAGCCTATCTCGTTTGAAAACGAAAAACTATTTATATTATTAAAGATAAAAGGTTTGTTATTTATAATATTAACCTTTGATTAATTTTAAAAAATTTCTGTGGCAATGTGTTATAATATCAGTGAAAGTAATGAAGCCTCTTTTCAAAATACATTGAATTTTATCTATTGAACCTACCTTTTTTAAATTTTAGTTTAAGTCAAGTTTTTGTGTTTGTTTTAGTTGACAGTGCGTGTAAGTGACAAACAAGACAACTGAAAGGCTAACAGCACAGTCCTTCTCTAAAGAATAATTTAACAGATTTCTCCCAAAGTAAATCAATTCTTGTAAAACAGAAAAGTTTTGTTGTAAAACAGATCAAGTAAAAGAAAATTACAGAAATTATCTTAGTTAACAGATCTAAAGGCTTTGTAAACAGAAAAAGGTTTTGCAGTAATACAGATCAAGTTTTGTTTGAAAAAAGATCAAGTCTTGTAAAAAAAACAGACCATTCCTACTGTAAAACAGATCCAAGTCTTGATGCAAAACAGACCAAGTTTTAATGTAAAACAGATCAAGATTTTGGTGTGAAATAAAATTTAAAAGATACAGTTACAATGTTTTTAAGTCTGAGTAACAAGTAGATGTTTTGAACTTCAAGAGATTTATATCAGGTATTGACTTTTTTTTTCTGAGAGCAAAGTTGCTTTTTCTGATTACATGTCCTGTCTTTAAATATTATATAAGAATTCAGGTTTCCTTGAAGATTTCTTTGCTGTCAAAACAACATCAATTGATTAAATTAATCTGTTTTTGAAAAATATTTAAGAATTTTATATTTCCTACATGACTAACTAAAAAATTTTATAGATAGATGTTTGGATTTTAGTATAATAGCTGATACCGTTTTGATTTCTATTCCTATAGATAAATTTTGTATAATAAATGCTATCATTTTAATTAAATTTTATTCTTTCATATAGCTACTTTAATTTTTGTTTAAAAATCAAATGCAATTTAAGGTATCACATAAGGTTTGAACATGGAGTTTAAGAATTTGTTTTTTTATTATAATAAACAATAAAATGTTTTTTTTTGTTTTATTCAAATCTTACTAAAGGAGAATAAGATCCCAAAAAAATTATTTTAGGGGTTGCGAACGTGATTGCTGAGGTGGATTGTGTCTGCAAAAAAGTTGTAGAGCTTTTTTTTTTCTTTTTTTTTTTTTTTCGATGCTCTGAAGCTTCCACTGCAGCCATTTAATAAACCCAAAAAATTTTTATGGAGAATTTAATAAAAGTTTAGAAGTTGTTTACAGGTTAAAATTTGCCTTCGTAGTAAAAGCGCAATGATTTAGATATTTTTATTACATCAAAGTCTTGTCTGGGGAAGGCATGCAAAGGGGTTAAAAAGAAACTGCTGACGTAAGACTGTGATATGCATATAAAGTCTCATTAAAGCACTATTCCAGTTCTCTATCTCCATGGTTTAAAAAAAATCGTTTGCTCTTAGCATATTTTCCTTTTAAGGCATCTATAGAGAAGTTCCGCACACAATTTTAAAGAGCATGCTTTGGTTTATAAGTTTTCAAAATTTCAAAGAGAACAGGAAAAAAACAATGAGTTGGATGAGCTCATGGAACAAACCTCCCTATTATTTTTTAAATAAAATATCTCTTGGTAGTAAATTTCGATATCCTTTAATATGCTGAACATAATTAGTTTCTGTCTATTGTGCATTAGAGATAAGCTGGCAACAATCTGTTCTTAATATGGTAACAGTTTAAGGTACTTTGAAAATATAACATAATATTTGTGGTAAAGTAGAATACTAAAAGGTTTTTAAAAAAAATGGACAAAAAAAATTTTTTAACTTTTTTCTCAGTATATCAGTAGATTATTTAATTTATTAAAAAAAATAGCATATTTGTAAAAAAATAAAAAATTAATCCTCTTGTGATACCTTAAGAGTTTCGATCATTGTTTGACTGAAAATATAAGAAAAGTCAAGTTAAAAAATGATTATCCTTTCAAAAAATTTGGATATATTGCATAGCGTCAGTGTTTTTTGATCAATTTTATTTGACTTTGATATACTTGTCTGTGTATGACTTGGCTTTAGTGATAAATATGATGGTTCTTGGATGTTTTGTAAGCTTTTTTTATATAAATTTGATGTTTTCAAAAGTTTGGTAAAAAAAATTTTTGTGTAGCTTGCCTAAATCAAAAATATTTCAAGCAAGATTTGGTAAACAAAAAATACTTTAAGGGTGAAATAAAAAGACCACTTTGCAGCTTTGAATTTGTTTAGAAAGAAAATTTTGGATTTTCTATCCACACGCAAGTAGCCTTATCTGAAAAATCAACTTGTTTTTAGCGATTTTACAGAAACTATATTAGCCTTCATTGTATTCTTCTAAAATTCATATACATCGAAACTATTCAAAGCCTTCCTAAAAACTCTGAGGCTATCAGTGATTCAATAATTATCTAATTCTTTGGATTTAAATGAAAATTGCAAGGATTACAGACAAAAGTTCCCTCCCCTATAATTGTCTCCAAATTTTTTGTTGATTTAAAACTAATAAATTTTGATGAATATTTTATCCAATGATTTATTTTTTTCTCTGATAAACTTTGGTTTAAAATCACAAGTTAGGGTTTTTTGTAGTGTGGAACACTGCAGAAATATAGTGGATAGCAATTTAGCAATAATCTTTAACTTTTTTGGCACATTTGAAGATATTAGAGATGCAGAAGATGCTCTTTATCACGAAAGTAGATCTTTTCTGCATGGCAAAGAACTTGACATTCAGTATGCTGAAGGCGATAGAAAGAGTGAGTAGCTAGAGATTTTATGGAATATCTCGAACTTCATCAGATGTTTATAAGTTGCAAATACTTGTTGAAAAATTACACATGTTTGTTTCTCGCAATATATTATTGACTTTAAAGATTTTTTTTTTATTATTTTGTGGTAGTTTTTGTAATCATTTGTAAAATATTTTTCAGGGAAGATGTTAAAATATGCATTTTTTAAGTTGATCTTTCACTTAGTCATATGCATGTTCTGTCACTATTCTCCAAAATGTTACTTTGTTTTTTCTAAAATTTTGTTGTGATGTCAGGGAATAATTATTTTTTATAACATTTGTATATTAAACTTATAGAAATTTTGTCGGCCAGCCTCAAAATCATGTATTTTTATGCTTTAAGAAATTAAACTCTTCTTGTTAAAGGAATTCTAAAATTCTGCTAGCTGTTTATTTCACTTAGTGCTTGTTTAATTTTTTTTCATGAAGTTACAAGGATGGTATTTTTTCACCTGCCTAAAAATTTCTTTTTCCTTGATATTTTAACACTGGTCAAATTAAATTTGAAGATTTTATATTAGCTCTTTTTTGATTAGCCATACAATTTTAATGTGCTATTTTGATTTTTGTTCCAAAACCATGCAAAGTTTTGGCTTAGCACTTTGATTGATTGTGAAAAATCGTGTTGTTGTGTTTTTGTAATGCTTTAAATATGGTTAGTTTCTGTGTATTAAATTTTTTTTTTTTTTTTTTTTTTTTTTTTTTTTTTTGTAGCAATTCTGTTTTTGAAAAAAACTTCTTTTATTTAAAAAAATAACAACAAAATCAAAGACAAAAGTAAAAAGATCGTAAAATAAACAGATTAATTATAGTTATTTAATTATAGTTAAAGGTAAGGAAGGTATAAATTATAGAATAAAAGTAGAATATAAAAAGATAAAAGTTAATGATACAGTATGCACAGAAATGCAAATGAATTAATTATTTTTGGCACCCAAAAGCTATCATCGCTGTCAAAATGGACCTAGATTAGCTCCTGCAGTGTTATGTTTGTGTCGATCAACGACAAAAATTTGTCTTTCGTCTGGTTTATTGACATTTGCAGGTAATCATCACTCATACGCAGATAGTCTACGCATAAACGTTAATAAGTGTAGATGAATAACACATTTGTGTCGTTGATCGACTCAAACTGTGTAATAAGCCATCACATCTTGTAATTTTCAGGTGGAAGGTCTGTTTTAAGTTACTAATGACAGTCCTTGTGTCTTTTAGCTCCTGGTCAAATGAGAAGTAAAGATTCAACTGGATCATATGAAGGAGGAAGATTTGGCGGAGGGTGAGATAATTATATTAAAATTAGGCTTAAGGCATTCAAAGAAATAAATATCCTTGTTTCTGATGTGGTGAGCTGGTGAGACTCAAACGTCCGCTGCGCTAAATTATATGTTGTAAAAATTTGTGTTCTTGAGAAAAAGATTGATTCATAATATTTTAATTAAAAAAAAAAAAAAAAAGATAGAAGCAAAAAACATACTAAGTGTTTATTACATGCAAGAAAATCAATCCTTGATCATAGTAACAGCTTCAATTTGCTACCACAGTCATTTCCTGTCACAAAAATATTCTAAATCAGATTTATGCTGAATATATCCAAAACTAATTTGAATTTCTTATATAACATAAGTATGTTATACCTTTCCTGAATGTTTTTCCTAATTCTTGTTGTTTAGTGCAGTTAAAGTGTTACAGTGTTTGGTTTTGCTTTTTGTACGTAGCATCCAAGAAGTCTTGACAAGAAGATTTTGACATATTTATTGATGCTTTAGAACAACTAACACCATGGGTGTTTGCACTTTACTACACACATTACTCACGATGGTTATCAGTTTACATGAAGAACCTAAAAGTGCCAACTCAACCAAAGGTTTTCATGTATTTCAGATGATCAAGCTCATGAGAAGAATAGCAAAGTTATTAAATTGTCATCTCAAAACAGCAGACAAAAGAAGGCGTCCCTGAACCAAGTCTGTCCACTGTATGATAGTTTTTATGTGGCCTGTCAATCAAGAGATGGCAATCTGACTTTTTTTGAAAACGAGTACCATTCACATCCTCCATTTATCTCAGAGTACCATAAGCTGAGACACACTACAAAAGCAAATATAATAGATATAATTGAACGTTATGGAACAGCCAGTTACAAAATTCTAACCCATGTAGCTATTGTATTCGATGGAGTAGCAATTCAGCCAAATGGTCTCTCCTGCCAACAAAACTGCAGCTCAGAGTTTCACAGCTTTAAGCAAGATTTTCGTCAATAACATGTGCTGCTATTGTTTTTGTTATATAGAAAAAATACAGTATCAAAGGGAGGACGAGACAAGGAAGTGGTAGAGGTATCAAAGTGAAAACAGATATTGAAATACCAAAGGATTGGAAAACTTCTGTGCAAGTGGATGAACGCAAATCTGAACTGTTTCCGATAATTGCTAAAACATCAGTCAAAATAAACAACAAAGCTTAGATGGTATGCACAGTTAAAATTTACAAACTAGGAAAGGAGTACGTCAGATCTCAATGCAAAGATCAAGAGGCAGACACCCAACGTAACTTTGTGGGGATTAGTGAAAAATGAAGATGAAGAAGCTCATAAAGTAGCTACTGTCAGTCTTATTGCACAGTGGCTGCAAGAAAGGCTGTAAATGTAGATCTGTCTGCAAAAAGTTTGACCTACCTTTTACAGAAATGTGCAGCTGCGATAGTATATGCATTAAACGTGAAAACGAGAACAACTAGGTTTTTATGTAACTTAACTGTTAATGATTTTTATATTTGCATGCTAATACTAGCAGTATAATAAATAAACCTTTAATTTGGCATGATTTTATACATTTTCGTAAGTTAGTACCGATATCTTGAGACATACGTGGATTTTTTTTTTTTTTTTTTTTTTTTTTTTTTTTTTTTTTTTTTTTTTTCGTGTGTTTCAGGAGACGAAAAGTTGATATATACTTGTTTTTGAGAAATTTGTTAAATAAAATAACATATTAAGGCTTAATATGATTAAGGCGTCTTATGATAATATCATAATGAAAATATAATTTTGAAATTGATTTCTATAAGTTTTTGAATAAAATATACTCAGAATGAATGTATTTTTATTTACACTTAACCCCCTGTTTCTAAAAATGAATTTCATGTTATATATTTCTTTTTTTAAATGTGATGTTTAGATATTCTTTTTTCATTGTTAAATACTCTTTCCAACAATCTTATATTGAATTATTTTGAAGCAGGTTACTTTTTTTCCTGCCACGTCACTGGTCTAAAATGCACAAAAGTTAAATTGAGATTTGGGCCTCTTCGAAATTCGAATTTATGACTTACATATAAGTAGTGTAAAAATTTTCATGTTTGTAGCAGAAAGTGCACAATTTTTTAGCCAGCAGAGTGCATTAGTTATGATTTTATTTTGTTCAGGGGTTGCAGCAAATATACTGCAATGTACATTGCTTGACCCTAACTTCTTTCAAAGAGAAGTATTTATGTTTCTTTTCATTTGACTATAGGAACAATGCACATTTTATTAGATATCACAATATAAAAGAGTGTTTATGTTCCAACAGGGATTTATGAAAAAAAATTATAAATTTGCATATACTGAATCAAAACGAACTAATAATGGTCATCCTCACAAATCTTGAGCAGAAATTATTTGATACTATTTTCTTTTAGAAGAAGGAGATATTCAAGGAGCCGCAGTCGATCAAGGTCCCCAAGGTAGATTATGTTCATTTTATTTAAACTTTTAGATCGCATTGAATTTAAGAAACAAAACCATAGGAATAATGATAATGCTAATATAAATTATGAATGTTGCATTGAAAAAATTGATCCGTTATGTGGTTATTTATTTAAAGAACTTAACTTTAGTGAAAGTTAGCAATGATGTTACAAAAAAATGCTACAATATTACAATTAACACTTCCTCATTCAAGGCATTTTCAAGTGTAAACTAGAATTCTGTGCATTATCAAACTTTTGTTTTTTATTAGATTCTATAAAATATTTAAAAGTTTATAAATTTTTTGATTCCTTGCTTGAATTTGAAATATGATAAATGACGATTCTTAGATTTGTTAAATCATTGATGAAAATAAACATATTCAGAGAAGGTCATTGTTGTTGACCGATTCCGATGTGTTTGCTTGACATTTTTTGACAAAATTTACGTCTACTTTTTTTCTAAATTAAAAATTCCGCTGGATTAATATATTTTATGTATACATTTTCAGGCGACGAAAAAGATCACCGTCTAGGTCAAGAAGCCCAGTTCGTCGCAACAGGAGTTTTTCTCGTAGTCCACGACGCTCTAGGAGTCCAGTTAGGCGGTCTAGGAGTCCAGTTAGACGTTCCAGGAGTAGAAGTCCTGTGCGACGTTCCAGGAGTCCTCGTAGATCAGAGAGTCCTCGCAAATCAAAAAGTCAAAGTGCTTCAAGAAGTCGATCAAGGTCAAAATCTCTTACACCAAGGGAAAATGGGGATTAAAGTTAAAACAAGTGTTTTTGGCTGATTTTACTTGAAGAGGCGTTGTTGCATCAGTAACATTTTGCTGGTTGATAAACTAGTTGTAAATATTCACCATTAAAATTTTTTAAATCCATTTTTCAATAGTGATTTAAACAACCAAATAAAACTAATCGCTAAACCAGTTACTTGAGCAGAATTATTTTTTTTTTTGTTAACAAAAGTTTGAAATGCAATAATGTTTATTTTTTATTGTTAACCTTTTATATGTTTTCTGAACCTTGATTTGCTAATATCTTGTAATTGTGTAATGACACAAGGCGTGACTTAATTTAGTTATGACCCAAAGCTTCTTGAAAAATTCCTTTAAATAAATTATTAATTTCAGTAATATCATTTTCTAAATGGCGATTCATGATATGGCGTTTTTGAATGAAGCAACAAATGAATGATTATTATCTTATGACTCATTTAAGTCTCTTTCAGTACCAAAATCCTTTTAATTTAAAATTATGTGTATTTATCCATAAAGCCATTTTTTTTTACCAAAATTTTTTATTCGGAATGACCACCTTTAGTAAATTCTCGTACATAGTCGTTGATCTTAACTGTTAAGATGCTGAGAACCAAACCATGTAAATATCATTCCAATCAAACACTAATTTATAAAAATTAAGTTATATATGGAGTTTTTTAAAACAATTTCTGTCCTTATTCAAATATAAGGCAACATTGTATTTTACACAAGATACTTATGTCAATGTAGAGCATTGAAAACGTACAAGGTGCGGGCACAGTATCTCATATATATATATTTTTTCCTGTTTTAAAAACCTTCTTACATCTTTGTTTTGGTTTGCTATCAACAAAATTAGATAATAGTTACCACCTTATTATCAAACCACGAGATAACGCAGATATCAGCATTATTTACTGTTGCGATATGTTCATATTTTCCTGCGACCTTACATATTCGGATGACTGGGAGTTTTCCTACGAACTGTCCCTTTCATTTGAATACCCTTTTTATACGTGTTTAGTTGAATACTGTTAAACCATTTATCAATATAAAGTTTGTAATACTGTTTTCAGGAATAATTTTTGCTTATCGTGCAACTTAATTACTGCTTGCTCTTAGATCAGGCGCATTTATCTGTAAAAGCTTCAAAGCTACACCTGAAACATCGCCTAAAAACTTTGAAGCCATATTTATGTGATTTTTTAGTGATATTTCTTAGTAGAATGTCGCCCTTTTGAAGACAAAATTCTGTTCGTCAACTTCTAAACCTTTCTTCGGTAGGCACTTTTTGAAGTTGCTCATTTAATTTCTTTACAAGTGGGCGAATTTTCTTTATTTTATCAGCTGAAATGAAAAAATTTTTTGATATCTTCGAAGCGGTTAACCGTCATCACTTTTACCACTTGGGGAAAACTAATAGTGAATGACCAGTAATCTCTAGTACTCGGTAGCTTTACGATTGACATGTATAAGACACGCGCATTAAATTTCTCAATATCACCTTCAGTAATGTCAGCCGGTTTTTCCGGGCGTGTTTCAACTGGATGTAAAACAGTTTGGTGTGCAATATCTTTAATCAAATCTTTAGGGAAAAGATAGAAAAAATATGAAAGTTCTGATTCAATGTGTCTATCAAGCACATTTTCGAATTTATGAACTAAAATCAGTCATTGGAATAATTCTTCCACTTGGGAAAAAAAAATCATTGTTGGTTGCATCTACCGACACCCTTCTTTGACAATGAAATATTTCAATAAAAACTTTAAACAGACTACTAGAAATATTAACTAAAAACAGGAAGAATGTTACCCTCAGGGGAGACTATAATATTGACCTTTTAAAATATGAAAAATCAACTGATATATCACTTTATTTCGATAGCATGTGTTCTAATGTATTATTTCCTTTCATTACCCAACCTACTAGGGGTAAATCATGACCAAAAACTTAAATTGACAATATTTTCATTAACTTATTCATTCTCAAGAGATATACAGGAAATCATACTGTTTTCATCTCTAATCATATAGCTCAATTGATACAGATAACAAATAGAAGAACCTTAAATAAACCTGGAAAGGTTTGTAAACAATGTTTTATAAGATTATTAAAGGTTTTATAAAAATTTTGACGATAAAATCTTTGCTGAAAATTTAAAGAAAGTAAAGTGGACAAAACTTAAAACTGAAAACGATAATCCTCATTCAGATAGACCAATATCTCTTCTGTCAAACAGCAAGATTTTTTAGAAAGTAATGCATTCCAGGCTTTACATAACTAACGCTGCTTCCAGTTTGGATTTCATAGCAAACACTCTACTACGCATGCCATGATTGATAATACTGATATAATTAAAAAGGAACTAGATGATAAAAAATAGACATAAAGAGTTTTTTTGGCTTACAAAAGCATTTTGACACAGTGAATCATTGAATACTTTTCTCCAAGCTTGACTACTACTGGGCTCACTCTTAAATGGTTTGAATATTATCTAAAAGGAAGAACTCAATTTGTTGACATTAATTCAACTTCTAAGACTTCTATGTCAGATGTCCACTAGGAATCCATACTTAGTCCTTTTACTGTTTTTGATTTGTAAAAATGATCTTAGCACATTTGTTAACCATGCCACAACATACTTGCTGATGACACAAACCTATTTCTAATTGAAAAACCACTTAAAAAATAACTTAACCAACATATTGATTTATATTCTTTAGTAAATTACTCAGAGCAGATGAAATATCTCTGAACACAAAGGAACAGAATTAATCCTGTTTAAAAATAATAATACTCGTTTGAAAAAACACCTCAATTTCAGAATTAGTGTGAAAAAAATATTTCCAACTTCTGTCATCAAGTACCTTGGAAATCAGCTGGTTGAAAGTCTTAGTTTTAAACCCTATTACTACAAACTTTTTTTAAAGCTCAGTCGCTCAATTGTAATATTAGCCAAGATCAGACATCTTGTAAACAATGAAACTATGACTAATATTTATTATGCTATATTTGGTTCCCACCTCAGATATGCTTGCCAAGTTAGTTAGGGGTCATGCCAAAAGCCAATCTCTCTTAAAATTATCCTCACTTGAAAACAAAGCAACAAGGATTACGCACCAAAATTTGATTTTCACGCCAATAACTTACACTATATCAAGCATCTCGAATTTTAAAACTCTTTTACGCCTTAATTGCACGCTGGTCTGAGATCATCTATATGGTTATCTTCCATCAAAACTAAACATCTACTTCACCCTTGAAAAACATTTCCATGATCCATAATCTGAGGTCAAATGATAGTAGCAATCTGCATCAGTGCATTAGCTCTTGGAACAACCTTCCTCTTAGTTTAAAGTCTAACAAAACAATAACATCATACAATCTAAAATCAAACTAACCCAATATTTAAAACAAATTTACTTCAATGATGAAGCCACGGCTATATTTATAAGGCATAGGCATATACCTATGCCTTTATTGGCTGCCCACAGTCCTGAGACTTCTAACGATATTTCTTCTCCTCCTTCCAATTCTTCCTTTTTTCGTTATATTTCCTTTCTTATTTTTTGTTTTCCTTCTTTAACACCAAACCTTTTAAAATTGTTATTCGAATACTTTTTGTATAAATAGACATGTATACGTTCGATTTGTTACATTCGATTTGTTACATTTTTTGTATAGACATGTGTACAGGTTACATTCGATCACTTTACGCTAATGCTAAACGTTCTAACAATATTTTCATCACAGTTTTTACTACTTCACGTTTTAGTGGGTTCACTATTTATAAAACTGCTACGCTAAAAAACTAAGAGCATAAAAATTGCTACCTACGTGACTTTTGTTACATTTGTTATACCTTTGTTATACAACTTCCACTAATATTTGTATATTATACTGTTATCCTGCATCCAGTGACATAAATTTAGGGTACGAAACGACTGACATAGCCCTCATATTGGTAATACTGTTCACTTGCAAATAAATTTTTATTTTTACTGTTTCCGCAAAGTTTGCTTGCGGCAATCTCAGCATTTAACGCTTCGTCTTTTTTATAGTATAACAGTACGGTCTCTATCTAATATAATAATAAAGCTTTCTCTGTTCTCTCTGTGCTCTGCCTCTGGTGTTGCTTGATAATTTATTTGCCCAAAAAAGCTACCTTGATTTTATTTCTTTTTCCAGTATCTCTCAAGATTCTTTTGCCTTTCGCATAAGGTCTGATATGTTTGCACTACCCATTTCATTTATTTTGTGAAAAAAAAAAAGTGACAAAACTTTTTTTAAATGTATTAAAATACTGACGAGATCTTTACAATTTATCAAATTTATTTAAAATTTATTTCCTGACAAAAACGGCTATGTGTAAACACCGACAGCTTTCGAAAACCACCAAACAAACGAAACCGCCGGCTATATGTAACCACCTACTGCTTTCGAAAACTACTGACCAAACGGAACCACCGGCTATGTGTAACAACCGACGGCATTCGAAAACCATCGGCAAGTTACCATAACGTATTCTGACCGTTCTCCCCACTGATAATAACAGTACCCTAACTTTTTATAATAGATTGCAGCGTAAGTCGGAGCAGGAGGGATATTTATCTTACCCAAACGACTTTATTTTGTCTATCAATAAAAGGTTTTTAAAATAACAATAGATAAACCCAGCAAAATAGTTACCTTCAACATTGGTAGGAATGTGGACAAAAAATTTAAAATAACGAATGAAGAAAATGCAGCTGTTATTTTTTATTATTATTATTATTTTTTTTTTTAATATTTGTTTTAAAGAAAAGTTTCTTGATTTAAATGCTTAACTATAAATATTTTAATAATGGTTAAACAGTAGTTGGTGATGAAAAGTTTTATTTTTTTATTTGGAGGAACAACAGCTTTAATACGTAATGCTAAAGTTTTACCAGTCATCTATTACTGTTGTTGGATGAAGTGGAGCAAACATTTTCAGCCAATGTTACTGAAGGTTGAAAATTCATTTTCATATGTTGCTTGATCAAACATTAATTAAATATTTTATATTGTTTGCTTCAGATATTCAAGGAGCTTTATTCTTTCCAGGTCTCTTAAGTAGGTTGCTTGTTTTTGTTTAAAATTGTTTGTAAATAAGACATAGCATTAAATTTTACAGAATAAGTTTACTTATAGAAAACCTTAAAATTCATAAAAAACAATCAGAAATTATCCAAGCTCATAGCTTCCTTTCGCAAAATTCAGTGCTGGGCCCAAATAAAAATTTCTTTTTAGGTTAAAAAAACTGGTATTACTTAAAATTTGTTATTAAACTTTTGATTTATGTTATAAAATAAGAAAATATATGATTGTTGGATCATTTCTTGCATTTTTGCTTTAGTTTCTTCAAATCGATTACTTTTGAAAAACCATTATGAGATATTTGACCCCTAAACTACTAGGAAATGTGTATTGATTGTAAAACACACTTTAGCTCTCATAGCCGCCACAATCATTTTTAAAAATGTGGCTTTTTTTTTTTTGATTTTCTGAAAAATTAGTTACTTTTTTTCTTTTCAATTCAATATTGGCTATTACTTATTGTTAGAAATAATCTTGTTTTATCAATGGCACTAAAGAGCTAAATTCAATAAAAATTTTTGCTTGAATGATTTTAATACAATGATGTTTTCATTTTTAGGCTACATAACATGAATATTATTTGTTACTGCCAAAATTACTCAGCAAACTTTTTTTGCCAATAAAGAGCAAACTTTTAATAAGAATTTAACCTCAGAACTATTGTAAAATTGTTTCACTAAGAGGTTTCTTCGAAGAATACCAAAAAATTTCTGGATTAAGAAAGATTTGGTAAATCTAGATTTGTGTGTAAAAGTTAACCAAGAAATCATCCTACTAAAAAAGATCCAAAAACTACATAATTTTGCATTAAAAAATTGCGAAAGAGGTAACTTACTTGGCAACTGGTTCTCTACTACTATTGATTTAAAAAACAAAAATTCCATTGATATAACTGTTTCAATATTTACTTTATTTGTTTAAAGTAAAAGGTAGCTTTATTACCTTATATTTTTGTAATGTCTGCACCGTCCATTCGGCCTGGAAGGGGTAGAGGTCGTGGTGTGCTGGGACTTACTTCATTTGCGCCGTGTCCTCGTCCCAGTGCTCTCACTGTTGAGACACATGCAACTAAGCCAGTAAATGTTGTGAAGCCTATGCAACCTGAAGAAAGTGCAAAGATTTTTTCTCATGTCAGCACTTCAAAGTTTGCTCCTAATGGTCATGTATCTAATGGAGTGGCTCCTAATGGTCATGTTTCAGCTAAAAGTCAAATTGATACAGGTAAATTTTTAAATGTTGATTTTAAATACAGTCTCAGGTTTGTAATACCTAAAAATATTTTACAATATTTTTATTTTCCCATAGTTTTTGTTATTTTTTAATTTTTTGTTGTATATAATGCATTAGGGCAGTATTCAGTGATATTTTGATACTGGTAGACTGTTATGGGAGCCCAAATTCGGACTTAATTCTCTTTACATATACAGTTTAAAGACACTAGATTTGTAAGTTAAAAATTTTTTTATAGTTAAAGTATTTTTTACGATCTAAACAGCCATAAAAACACATTGTAATAGGGCTCAGAAAAAGATTATTCAAATTATCCAAATAATTTTATATAAATATCTGAATTCTGCCCTGCGCATACTTGACTATCTGTTGATCAAAATAGCCGAACACTCATTAAATTTTAGTATGAGGAATTGAGAAAGTGCAACTATCCCATTCAAATATTGAAAAGATGATAGAGTGATAGACCAATTAGCGAGACCATTTGAATTTCTCATTCTTCAGGCAATCTGGAGATAGATTTAGGGTCGGCGTATTTAAAATATTGATATTATCAAAAAATAACTGTTGGTGATAACAATAACTGAAACGACATTTTTACCCATTAATTTGTCTTTCAGAAGCTCCTTGGTAAAGTACTAGAAACATAAACAATACGATATACAAGTACAAAATGCTACATTTAATTTTAAATCTTTTACGATATGCTATAAAACCATTTTACGTGATATTATAACTTTTAATAAAACTTCCATAGAACTTTTGTTTTGATAGTGATTTTACTAAAATTATTTCCTTGGTTGTGTTGTTTTCAGTTGTGAAAGTGTTTTGGTATTAAAATTATTTATTATAAATTATTTATTATTATTTATCTACAAAAGAAAATCTAAATATTTTACTAAACTTTAAATTACATAAGGAAAATAATTTTTTTTTAAATATCTGAAAATTAATAATATTATTTGTTTTGATTTCAAAAATCTATGGTCAGTAGGGTCTGCAGAACGAAAAATTAAATTGGTCTCCCCTAACAACAAGATCGGATATTGTTTGACAAGTTTTAGGTATTGAACAATTATCCATAAAATTCTCTTTTTGAGAACTGAATTTAAGTTGTAAAAAAACACAATTAAATTTTATTTAATTTGTATATTTCTTTGCAAAAATCTCAGAAGTAAATGGTTTTTGTATTATAGAATAAGTTTGTGAAAATTTGGTCACATGACTATTTAAAGTGCTGACAATTGAGAGTACATTTTCACCCACTAATTGTGAATACTTATTAAGAAATTTTCATGTCTGAAACCTCTGCAAAGGTCTTAAAATATTAATATCTTTATTTTTTATGAAATTAATTCTATTCTGTTTTTGACAAAACTTTGCACGATTTTTAGTTATATCTAACTGTTTGTTTTGGTTTGTCATTTTTTGATATGCATGTTTTTGGGTGTAATTTAGAATTAATTTTAAATTTGATTGGAAAAATAAATGTGAAATTTTTGGTTATAACTCCGGGGGATAGATAAGAAAACTGGATTTCTTTCTTTTGGTCACCTATTAAAAACTAATTTTACTTCATTTTACTAGGTCCAAATGTTTTCAATTTTTTAGCGTTTTTTGAAATTTTCAAAAAATTTTACGTGAAGAAAATAGGAAACAGCAATGATGGTTGCAAATAAGGATTTAAATAATGGTTTGCATATATATCAATTTTATTAAATTATTCACTGAGTAAACAAGTTTCAAATTATCAAAAATACTTTTTATACTATTTGATAACTTATACTATTCAATAGTTTTTATAGATTTCAGATTGCATTTTTAATAGTATTCCAGAAAATCAGATTGTTTATCTACGAGTTTTTAGTTTGTTGCTTTATCTAATTATGATGTTTTGGACGTTATGGTTTCCTCAGCTGTTTCTTTTTCAAAGGTACTTAAAGAGTTTTTTGGAATCCAGTGATTTTTCTTGTTTTTGTTTATAGGACCAGTAAAATTATTGGCGAAGTACAAATATGCTGCAAATCCAAAAGAGCCTGGTGGGTTTAAAGAGTTAACCATTATACAAGGAGAGAAGCTTGTTTTGCTGCAGAAAGGTCATGTCCCAACAAAAAATTATTTGTGGTGGAAAGTAATGAATGAACAAGGACAATGTGGTTTTGTGCCTGCCAATTATTGTCTTGTGAGTTATTTTGGATGTCTGGCAGAGTTGGTGGGGTCTTAGTATTGTTTTTGCTGTCTGTGTCTTCACTTTCTTCCAAAATCATTATTCAAAATTGTAACTTGGGGTAATAAAACCATTCATTAAGCATGAACGTTAATAAATTTTCTCAAATTGGTCATTTTGATATTCTTAAAACTTTCTCAAGGTCTGTTTTTTTGCATGAAGTTAAGGAATGTTATGTTTATCTATTATAGTTGTCCAAAAAGTTATAAGTTATAAGTTTACTAAAAAAATATGCTGCAAAAAATGAGGGAATGCTCTTTAAAGTACTTAATTTAAAAATGCTCTATTAATTTCAATTTACTCAATTTTCTAATGACAGAATGTAGTTAAGGAAGCTTCATGACCGGCGGTATAGTCTGGAAGTTTAAAGAAGACCATATAGCAAGGTAGTTTAGTTCCAGAGTTCAAATCTTGAATCGTGATGGTGAATGTGATCATGGTAATTTCTGGATTACTTTGAGGAATAATAACTGATTAATATAATTAGATGGAAACGTCAGTTAGAGCAGACCTGATGTTGGAATAGTGAGGTTGACCTGTGTATAAACGAAAAGTGGAAACTTTAAAAAAATTGAAATTCTGGTGGTAATAAGAACAATTACAAAAGTTAAGTGCTGAAGTAACTTAGACGAGAATAGTAGCAATAATAGTGTAATTTCTGTCTAAGCAATATAAAACAACAAGGGTGTGGTTTTATATTGCTTTTAATGAAAATTCTTACTCTCCTGGGACAAACAATTTCAAACGATGTGTTTAGTTTTCTTGGGTATTTCTATAGTTTTTTTTTTTTTTTTTTGAGAATTTGATTGTTAATCATGAAAATAAAATTAAATTCTTGTAAAAAAAAAAAAAAAAAAAAAAATTAAAATCTAAATTTGCATTATCAAAAAGAATTATTTATAGTTATTGGAAAATTTTACTCTAATCATTCGTATTATAAATAGCCGCAGAATCAATTTCAGAATTAAGAGATTGTTTCTTATTTTTTGCTCAAGTGTTTTTCCAAATTTTTATTAGAAGTGATTTCCATCAGTTTTTCCAAATTTTTTAATGAAGTGGTATTAATAATTTTTTTTTTTAATAAAAAGATGCCATGCATGGCGTATTTTGTTTTAAACTCACTCAGAGTTAGTCCAATATTAACTATTTTTAGATTAAGGTAGCTGCTCATAGGCTATGCTAATAAATTGTCCCATAGTCAAAAAAATTTGCATTGCTTTAAAATTTTGCTTAATTTAATATCCAGGAATTTACCTAAAGCTTTCTTTGGTCTTGATTTTGTAATTTTGTTTTTTTATTCGGTAGGTTGTAGAGGAAAAAGTCACAACCTTACCATGGTTAGAAAATAAAAGCCTGATGGAGGAAAAGGAAAAACGCGAAAGAGAGAAGCAAGCTGAAGATTCTGGAAAAAAAACTGGATTTGGTCAGTCTGAAACTCCTCAAGTCAAAGCATATGTGTCTTGTAAGTTTAGTTAGTGATAGTTAGCTTACACTCAGCATGAATTAAAGCAAGGACAACTAGACCAAATCCATTTCCTTATCCTTTTCTGTTCAAACAGAAAAATTTTAACTAGAGGTCTTATTATTAAGGCCCAGAAGTAAATCTTTTTTCTATAAGCTCTGGGTAAAAATTTCTGGACCTGTAATTTTCTCCTGAAATTTGTTTCAAGCTCTTTTTTTTTCACATTACTTTGTAAAAAATTTGAAACGCCATGTTAAAATGCTTGCAAAGACCAATTTTCTTAAGTCATATCCGTCCTAAAAGGAAAAAAAATGTGAGAAAGTGAAGTAATATTATTTACTTGAAGTCAAAGCATTGCTAAAAAAATCATTTGATTTTGTATTTTAAGAACTCTTTTTAACTATCATTTAATTTTTTAATCTATTATAATAATATAATTTATGATAATTTATTATAATGTATTATAATTGCATTAGACTTTTATTTAACTTTATTAAGTCTTTAAAGTCACAATTCAAGCACACTATAGCTCCAGGTCATAGTAAGCCTTCCTTTTTACAATTTGTTTTATTTCTTAACCAGGAAAAATTTTTAATATATAAAAAATGTCTAATTTATAATAAATCAGTCTACAAATATTCCTGTATGCAGTAGTGGGCTATAAACCAAGACATAGTCTAAAACTTGATAAGGCAATTTCTAAGTTTAAACAAAATATTGATCTATTTATTCATGTTAGACTTTTTTGTTCACTTTTCTTTTGAAATTAGCCAAATTGGCAAAAATTCACCTGCTGTTTGTCGTGTTAATTTGATAATAACTGGCTTTCCTTTGCACTAAAAAGGTTGCATTTTGTTTCTATTAATGTATACATTGTGTGTGTGCTTTTTAAAACCAGTATCTTCTATGTGGTTTTTAAACAATTAACTGTGCCAAAGTGGTGTAGATTAAAATAGTCAATCTCTATGCAAAATTTTTGTTTCAAACCAAAGGATTCTGCCACCTTTGAAGTATTGATAGAATATTTAATGACACTAGTTAAAATGTTTGAAGATCTTACCAACAAAAAATGCTTTTTGATACAAATGGTAACATATTAAACATTTGAGAGTCTAAAAGTAATGCCTCATTTATTAAAAGTAATACCTCATTTATTATTTAGCTGGAAAAGAAATACTTTTCTCAGCTTTATACTGAAATATTTTAAATATCTAAATGGAAGATTCTGGCAAAGATTTAGGTACAAGTTAAAAGGTCAGTGATGTGATTTCCAATTTGGGGTGGCTAATTAAAAGGTTTGGGGACCACAGCATTAGTTAACTCTAAAATTTAGTGGAAAGCACCCAACATAAAAATAACCTGGTGATTTTTTAATTACGGTCAAACACATTGAAATCTTTTCAAACAGAGAAATCTATTATTAAAGATTCCTTGTTTTAATGAAACAAGGACTAATCGTAGACATACTCCTCTGATACATAAGGCAGAAACTCTCAAATCGCCATGGGAGTAGATAAAAAATTTGAGTCAGAGTTTTTCCATTAAATCGCTGATCTGGTAGATATGCGATACCAATATTAGTTTCAAAGGATCTTGTGATATAAACTAGTTTACAAAAGTTTTCGTTTTTCCTGATTGCACATTTATACAATAAATCAACATAATGCTCAGCTGTTACCTAAAGAAGGGGAGTCATATTAACAAACCAATAACTCTAGCACTTGTTATCGTTCTAAATATTTTGGAGAATTTTTGGAGACATTAGGTATCAGTTGCCTAGGCTAACATCTGGAATTGTGGTCAAATAGGGACACATATTGGGTATTTGAAGTTAAAAACAATGCTTTTCACTATGATAGGCTGATCCTTTTTACAATGAAGTGTTTTTTCATTTCTTTAAGTAATCAGGTATTTGTAGACTGGTATCTTATTTGCGAGTTTGTCTTTATTGATAGTTTTGGTAATTTTGTGGATGCGCTTCGTCATCGCATCATCACACGAGAACAGACTTGATATTTCCAGAATTTACAGGGCCTCAATGACCACTGCAGCTAACGTTCTTAGCTCTCATATGTTTAAACCACTTGTCAACAGATGAACCGAACTGGCACGATAAAAGAAAGTCATTTAAGCCCAATTCAAATTTTTTCTTCGGAAAAATGTTGGAGAAGTTCAAGAATTTGGAATTTTCGAGTGAGAGAGTTAGAGTTTTTTGTTTTGCACTGGAGAGGTATAGGATTTTTACAGGGGACTATCCTAAAAATTCGTGAAGGGAGTTAAAGAATTTTGACTGCAGCTTTTTTACATGAAGTCACGACTGCAATTTAAAATGTTGGTACTTGCTTATAGAAAGCTGGTAATTGTAATAATTACTGTCCATCGATTTCATCTTTCAACATATTAGAATGCTTCTCATTATTCAGTGAATACTTTTTAGCAAAAAACTATTAATATTTCATAATTTAATGTTGTCTAGGTGTAAGTTTACTATGATTTTGATAGACATTAAAAGTTAAGATCTTTTTTTACCATTAAATTCACTCAGTGTATAATTAATTGCATAATTACATATAGAAGATATCACTGACTATGGTATATTACTGTAATGGAGTGTTTTCTTCTATTATACGTGAATTAATAATAGTTTTCTGTCGTAATTATACGCTCCTAAATTTTCATATTAACAGTTTTTGACCTTCATTAGCCACTAAAGCTGTTTTCAGAACGGTTAGATTTAATAGTTCAAAATATCTCGTGTTTCACCGGGTTTTTTACTAATTTGATAAGAGATTGGAGGGGAATTCCATGCTTCCACACTATATGTGACTTTTATGTTAAACTTCTTTATAAATATTTGATTAAATGATTATATATAGTTTTTTTATTTGTAGCATATGGTCCTGATAAAACCAAGTCTAGTCAAAACGCTGATGAACTAGCGAAGAAGTATTATTGTGATATTTGCTTTAAGAACCTAAATGGACCTCAACCGTATAAAATGCATATGGTGAGTAAGGCTCATAAGGAAGAAGTACAGAGACTAAATGCAAGATGATTGGGTGGAATCAACTGCATAATCGCTGTTGGCGGTCCTGTAAACTTTTGGCGTTAAACTTGCATTCTCTCGTTACTAAGCAACGTCTTTGCTAAGTTTGCTATAGCACTTGAACAGTTTATATAGTATCTTTGAAATTTTACTAACTCTGTTGGTTCCCACATTTGGGCAACTCTTATGTTTGTTAGACAAAGTGATATTCGAAAGTTTTTTTGTTTTTTCTCTATGTATGGCGCGGTGGCGGATATGAAATTGGAGACTTCGAAAAAATTCAAAATTATAGATTTTTTATAAACGAATATATTTTGGTTGATAACCTTATTAAACATCAGAAAGACTTAAAATTCTTAAAAAAATATGTATAATATAAAAAATTATTAAGTTTGTAACCCTATAACTTAACGTGCCAAAAGAGTCATTTATTGGGCCAAAAAGTGGACCCTTCTTTTAACAAGGATATTTCAGTCTGAATACATTGTATCAACTCAAAACATTCGCAGAGGACATACAACAAGTAAACGAATGTTCTATCATTTTTATGATTTTTCAAAATTTATTATAAAATACTGTATTGTTCCGATGACTTTCCCCAAGTACACACCGTGCAATATGTTAGAATACGAAAACCTCAATTTAAGTACATTATGTGAGAATATAAGAAAATGTAGAAATTAAATTTCACTTAAAAATGTCTTCTATCCAAAGATGCATGTTGAAGTTTGAAAAAATATCAAAAATCTTGTTTTGGGAAAAATCACATTAAAAAATTTTTTTCATATAAAATAATAGAAGATAATACTAACAAACAATATGGTACCTGTGGCAAAAATCGCTCCTTCTTTATCAGTATCTTTATCCTGGAAACCCTTTCTTTTGGCCCAGACTTTCTTCCTGCGTGTTTTACCACTACCTAAAGACTTTTGCGAACACGAGAAATGTCACTATTTTAAGCCACATTTTGCTGACTCTCTTGTAATCCCGTGTGCAAAATGTGTCTAAAGCGGTTTTTTTTTTTGTTGCTTACGGCACTTTAGGTCTTCAATAATGTAAAAGACCTTCAACCCCGGACAAAATGTTAATGCCAAAGGTTATTTACAGCTGCTTCCACACCATTCCCCTTGTACGAGGTTTGTAAAAAGATGACTTTTCTTCATTCTGGCACTAATTTCTGTCCAGGGTTGTCTGAATTTTGAAAAAAAAAAAAAAAAAGGGATGGAAGAATTAAAATTTCTAGAAAAAGCGTTACTTTTCAGCGTTTATAGGGTATTTAAATCATGCCCAAGAATTTCATTAAACTGAGCAATTAATATGATACTTTTAAGGTTGTACCCCCTACTAAAATTATCTCAAGAAATACACTTTATGAACTTTTATTATATCACTGTATAGTAAAAAAAAATCATCAAAAAAACCTTAAAATTGTAGATAGTTACCATGACAACCAGTTGCTATAGAGTAAAGTTTAAAAATACTACCCGTACACTGGCCAAAAAATTTTGACAATCAAACGATTCTGTACATAAAATGGCCGGTGTAAAAAAATAATGCATTTTGAAAAAACCGCATTTAAAAAGAATAAAAATGGAAACTATAAGTAAATGTCTATAATATAAATCACAAATAATCTTCAAATGTTAGAAAATGTTTAAAAAACACCAGCTTCATAACAAATCCCCTTAGTTTTTTTTATCATATTGCTTTCTTCTCCCCCCGATGAATATTTGGCGATTTTTTGTTTCCAATTTACTGTATTTGGAACGAATTAAACGTTTAAGTAACTACGTCCATCCAAGGTGTACTTTCCTGGAATCATATCCATATTTCAAAAAATAACCTTGATGCTTTACGACCAATATTAAAAATGGAAGCTGCACCATAAACACCGAGTTCAAACTGTGTCAGTGAAACGTACTGTGATTTTAGTATGCGGTCCCAAATCATTCGGTCATAACTTTCATTTTGGTTTTGAGTAAGACCATGTAAACACTTTGATAAAAGTTTTTCATTACTTAGCTCATCAAATATGTGTTTTAACTTCGTTACAACTGGTAACGGGAGACTTGGACCGGGTTTATAAGTATTCGTATTATCGGCCCGATCATGGTTATACTTACACCAACTGTCACTACCTTCTGGGCAGCGTGGATAATGATAGTTATTTTCTGCAGAAGAAGCAACATGAAATAAGGATAATCGCGTTGCAGTTTGCATATTTTTAAATTTATATTCATTTTGTCGGATGGCAATTCCATAAAAATTTTGTAGACGATCAATTGTATTGTTTGTTAATTTTCCTTTAACGCCAATGTTTTTATCTTCCTTTTTAAAATTTCGTAACCAAGAACCAACCCTTTTTTGGACATGTCCTACAAATTCCATTTTCACAACTTTTATACCTGGATAAATGTTTTCAACAGTTTTATGACTTTTACTGCCCCCATCACCAAATAATTGAATATATCATTAGTTATTTTTCGATTGAACTCTCCCATATGCGTTTAGTGCCCACCGTTTCCATGTTACCTGCTGAACCTTGATTGTTAATTTTACACACATGGCTGGCTTTCCACAAATCATAAGCATTTGGATCCATTTTTTCTTGGTTCTTTTTTAAAGTGCAAACTTTACATTTTCTACTCATAGCCTCAACATCAACAATTTTTCCTGTACTAATTGATATCGCAGCTACAACACGGCATATCTACGCCGTTGCTAGTTTCCACCGTACGAAACTGCAGTTTCAAGAACTTCACTGCTATAAACATTTTCCAGCTCGCGTAACTCATTACATGAGTCAAGCATAATCTCTTCTGTGGTGCTACAGCGGCTGATATTCTTGTCACAATCTTATATTAATTGTTCGACGTCATTAGCTTGGGCATATTCATAAGTGAAGTAAAAGTTTCAAGACCAGAATAGCCCTGACCAAATTCCCTCATGGTGTAAACAACTCTTTTATTTATATCAAAAGAATTGTTATTTGATCTTGATGTGTAAAAGCCATGAAAGAAAGAATATTTTGTATTTTTGCATTGGATGATTAGAAAGGAAGCTAGTCTTTTTTTCTTCATACTGTCCTCTGAAAGTTCCATGTCAACTTGTCCACATAATGGACAACCTAACAAACTGAAAACATGCATTAGAAGCTCCATATCAACAAGTCTATTGCCAGTAATAGGATGGTGAGGTAAAGAGCTGTCAGTTCGAATAGGTACAATTTTTTTTCGGATATTGACACAAAACTGCTGCTACCTGATATGTCCATATTTTCAGCGTTATTTACAGTCTGTACATGAAATAAATTACTATTAGCAGGGGTATTTACAACATTATTTACAGTTTCTTTTTTTACACAGAATCCTTTTTGTTTTCTCCCTATTTTAGTGGACATTTTCACTTTTTTAATTTTAGCTGAAGCACTAAACTTTCGTCCTTGTTTACTACAATATGTATCATTGCCTTAATTATTCAGTTTTTTACGTTCAACTAGCATAGATTACTTAGTTACCAGTTTACAGAACATTTATATTGCAAAAATTAGGGTAAAATAGAGCTGTAAGGACCCTTAAGACGTTGCTAATGGTGTAACCAAGGAACTAGTGTTCATAAAGCGGTCTAAAAAATATATATTTATGGGTATTTTTTTGTCAGATCTAATTTAGCAGTGTTGAAACTATCCAAAAAAGTTATTTTTAAAATTTGAAAATTTTGTCATTTTCGAATGGGATACAATCTTAAAGGGTTTTGATTAAATTTTTATGACAGATTAAACACTTTTACATTTCAATAGTAAAAAGAAAAAATTTACAACTGTCCGAAGCTAATGTAATGTATCTGACGGAAAATCATGTGAACAGAGTTTATCTCATTACATACTGGCAGTTAGATGCTCGCAAATTTCAAGCACGTCTTTCTATTGCTCAATCCTGTATTGAATAGTTTTGGGGGAATAAAGTAATGTACCTTGCAGGGTTGTGAAACTCACTCAACCGGTGGCAAGCATTATAATTATTACGCAGGCGCATACCGCTACGTGGCAAAGTGATAACAACGTTTATCGTGGACATTGTCTTGTGGCTCATCCAGATCTAAGCATGATTGGAAAAAATGAAAGCGCTGCAGTTGCTAATGCTGCTTACCGCGAGAAGTGTGTTGCTTCATCAAGTAAAAAGGAAAACCGTTTACCAGCCATAAAGCATGAGAAAATGAACAAGCGAGATTTGACAGAATTTATTATAAAGAACAAAATTTAGTCTCACGTGAAATTAATGAGTGTTGCAACTCAACGAAAAGAAGCAGGTGACACTGAGCTAGCAAAGTTTTTATTCCACATGAATAGTAAGTTTGGGGTTGAATTGATCGAAGATGCTTGGTTTATGAATGATGGATTTTGTTTGAGCAGAGCAGCAGTTTTCTTTCAAAGTTAAAGATAGCTCTCGGTGTATTTGAAAATTCAGTTTCCGGTTAACTTTTCCAAGTCGATATTTCGACGTTTCTTTATCTCTACTAATTTCCCTTCGATCGTTGTCTTCATTGTTTTACCTAGTGTTTTAAACATTCGCACATTTATTTTTTTTTCTTGTTCTAAATGCTGTCTGTGCCAGTTACTTGTGTATTGAATTTCTGTGCTATCTTTCCCTGATTAATAAAATCTTTTTCTGCCTCTTTAGATAAGACGGATTTAGAAACAAGGTTGCAGTCGGAGTCAGCTTTGCTAATTGTAATATCTAGGACATTTATTGTTCCGCAAAGTTTGTCAGCATAATTCTGGATAAGGTGGTTTGTTGAGCCAGTTAGCTGGTAGTTTTCACTTCTTCCATGATGCGATATATTATTTATTACAAGAAATTCATCACAAATAAGATTCAACTCAGGTGCAACAAGACGAAACCTTTGTAGTGCTAATTTGTTAGCTAGTAGCCCAGTTACACCCCCAAAGACGTTCATTGTTCGGTTTTCTTGTTTTATCCCATTATCTATGACAATTGCACTAAACGTCGTATGTATTCTTATTTATAGCAAAATTTCCTTCCTGAAAGTATTGCCAGGTTCATCGATCATTTTGTTTCAAAGAACACATTTTTGCGAGATATTTGGACATAAGTCGTGCATAGTTCTGAAGATTGTGAGCGAAGAAGTATGGCACCATTAGTTTAAGTGATGTGAGCTGTAGATTCCATAGCCCTTAACTAGTTGCTCGAACAAAGAGGAGTAGAATCTCGAACATGAGCGTATAATTTCGGAAAAACTTTTGCTGATGGTGGAGTTATTTGTCAAAATTGTTAACATATGAAAACACGCCCTTTCTTTGTAAGTTGTTAACAAGATCATCAATCATAGTTATCCAAGATGTTTTCATGATGTTGAGTATTTTCGAAATTTAGCAGGTGTATCGAAATGAGACGTTTTATGGTCTCTTCGGTTGATGTTTCGTGAACAACTCCTCCGTGCATTTCTTGATGCTAGGTAGAGATTCATGTGTACATCCATACCCTGTTCCATATGTTTTCCACGGAAAATCTGCTGTAATTTTATTGGTCCAGATATCCCTGCTTCAACTAGAATTTGATCAAGGTAAAAAGGAAAAAGCAACATCATCAGCTCGGAACACAAACTGTTGCTAAACGTCTTCTTTCGATTGAAACTGGAGTACTTTCGAGCACAGCTGTAGATCTAAAATGATGATAGTTTTGCTTCCTGGAGATATAGTAGTTGGTATCTTTTGGCAGATCATCAAGGAACCATAAATATTACTCCAATCCATCGGTAAGTCTGGTGATAGCGGAAGTTAACAGAGAGTTGTATGCTGCCCATATAGGAGTATTTTCACGGCTATGTAACGTTTTTTTAAAGAACCATGATCTATCCCATTTGCTCTGTAGATTTACATTGCTCATATCAGACTCGAGACTCGTAGAGTTTGTCGCTTACACTTGAAGGTCGATTTTGAGTGTACTGGGTTTTGGTTGTTTGATCGATTTTTGGTAAACGATTTTTGTAGTGGCATGGAACTCATTTTTGCCATCTGGAGTGTCATTTTTGAAGTCACAATTGTCGAAAGCAAGGTGCACCATTGTTGTCTGCAATTTTTATCTAAACAACATTTTCTATGTCTGTCTTGATATTCATCGTCTTTTGGTAATCTATCGATAAATCTAGTTCTACTAGTATGTTAACGATCGCTTTCCTTTGAGCCTTTTTGTGAATAGTGAGACCCAATCCGATAAAGAAACGTGTTTCTTTTGTTTGGAATTCTCTAAGCACAACACATATAGACCCTAAACAAAAGTTGCGCTGTCAAAAACAGGCTGTAAAACCGGAATTATACTAATACGTACTAAAATTGATAAGATAATAATAAGATAGATTCGAAGCTTGTTGAGGGGTTTATCAAAACGACGCCTAACAATTTCATTGAGATTCAGTGCTACTGATCATTACAACTAAGTTTCAATGTGCATCAAACTCTCGCAATATATATGCTATTTTGCTAATTTAAAGATGCCTCTCATTGGACCTAAGAAATAAGTTTGATGTCTTTTATGTCAGTTAGAAAAGCAAATTCTATTTGACTATCCTTAAGGCATAGTAATTCAAGACGATTTTTGCAGAACATAGAGTGTTTTTTTTTTTTTTTAGGCTGTTGAGGACTTTTTATAAATTTTTAATTTTTATTAAGATTTGAGCATCTCAAGAATTTTTTAATCTCAAAAGCCCTTGCGAATATGCGTAAAATTTCTTAACAACTAATCCTTCTCTGAGAATGATTGAAAACTATTTTTTTGTGCATTTTTTAAAATTATATTAAAGAAATTTTTAGATGCTTTCAAGCTTATGATTTAAACTTCATTTTCATTAGTATGGGTTAACAATAGTTTTAAGATATCAGTACACAGCGTACTAATATTTCAATTTTATTCTTGATATTTCAATGCCTTTAATTGGGATCATTTTCAAAATTTCACAGAATTTGGTAAAAAATTGCAATAACGTTGCAAAATGGTGATGTCAGTTTGATATGTTCTCATAATCTATAAATTTTTAATGTAACACATTTAATAAATCTATCCATGTTTTCGTTACTACAAATTTACCTTCATCTATGTTGACTAAGTTTTCTCATTTTGCTCTTAAATTAGATATTTTTAAGCTTTCTCTAACTTTACGTGTAGAGAAATTGATATCTACAGAAATTGTTATAATTTGTTATAAATTGATATAACCAGTTCAAAAAAACTATGATAAAGTTTACAATGTTGTGCGGCAAGCGGAACTGTCCCATTTGCCTTTCATACTCTCTTGTTGGAGTTTAACAGCTCTTATAACAGTTTTCGTTTTAGTTTCAATATTGGAAATTGGAAAAAGCTAAATTGTTGTTCGGTAGTAGTTTATATTTATTTTCAAAAAGAATAGAGCATAAAATTCGAGATTATATGAAAATAGTCTTTATGTAATGTTTTTTTAAATTTTTTATTTCCGGGGAAAGCATTGCAATCTCGGGAAGTCTTTCTGTAGTAGCTAATTGAATTGTTGTTTCTTGCTCTACATTTTATTTCGTGATTCATTAACTAGAACAAAACTTCCCGGATTCATTTGATGATGATACAGCCATTAATTACTTACTATGGCATCACGTGTCTATAGCATGAAACACAACTTAAACGTGACACAAAGTTGGAGAAGCGGGCACTAGATATAAATTCATCTGGATCAGACGGTCTTAAATTTCCAAAACTTAATGAAGAGCTGAGAAATGTCGGACTTGATAATAGAAACAACCAACATCTTGTTAAAGTTCCAAAGGTCAGGCTTGAATATACCAAAAATGCCAACAAGCATGCCATTCTTTTGCAAACATTTATATACCTATTCAGGTGTTACGTCACGTTTATTGATTTTTAATCAGTTTTTAGACCAAAATTCTAGAAAAAATAGTCGTATGGAGAAAATATAAGCGTCTATAAACTTTATTTTAGTCCAGTGCCTTCTTTTTCAGTTAATATCCTTTTGTAATATTGCAGTAAATTTTGCAATATTTTATGAGTTTTTTAGGCCCGGCATATCTAGTTTTGGTAATTTGAACGAAAAGTTTTTCGCTTATTTGTACTTGTAAGCTTTAAAAGAAGCAAAATAAATCAGTACTGTACAAAAAACTCCTAAATCAAAATACAAAATGTTATTTATAAACATAAAAATGAAATTTCTGTCAAATTCCTTGATTTCTGAACGATACAAAATATTTGTGTACGTTTACAAAATATGAGAATATTAAAAGATTTTTTACTTTGGCAATTTAAAAGTCTTATAAAAACTACATTAAAAATATAGCAAAATATTAAAAGTATTTTTTATCGTGCAGCCATATTTTGAGCATGAATTTGCAGCACAATATCTCATTTCAACAATAGGAAAATTTAAATGTAAACAAAGCTTAGTTTTTATGTCACATTTAGAAGGACTTTTTTTAGCTGTTTATAAAGCTTAATACCTGTGGAAGTCAGCTGAATACTATGTCAATAGGATCACTTATAAACTGTTTAACACATATATATTTTTTACTTAATATTTATTTTGCTAAATCAATTAAGCGGCTATTTTCAAGCAGCAAAAGGGCTTTATTTGCTCCTTTTACATTAAAAATTTTTAAAAATCTCATAAATATTAACAAAAATGCAATTGTTCTATTTAAAACTTTGATCACAAAATATCCTTAACCTAACCGTGATATTTTCTTTTGAATAGTATTGGGAGCACAGCTGTTTCATTTAATCTCGATAGTATGGCAATTTTATCCTTTTTCCAAATTATGAAGTGTTATCAAATGCCACCATCATCAGTAAATTAAAATTTCTGTAATTGTTCTATTAGCTATATGAAGAAATTTGTTTAAATAAAATGCAATCAAACAGAATGAAAATATTATCAATGTGGTTCTATCTTATTGCTATTACAAATTATTGCTATTGTGTTGTGACCATTCTCCGCAATACCATTTAAGGTTTTTAATGATTGATCATTTTAAAAACCAGCATCAAGGCGTTACACTGGCAAGGTTTTGAATAGAATTTTGTTTCATCAAATCAGGAACATATCACAAAGCTTTCAACAGTTGTTGCAAAATGATCGGGGTTGTTTACTAATACCAGGTAGCTCATAGTCATATCAAAGAAGAGTGTACAATGATCTTGAATTAAAAATTCATATTTCACTCATCACGGGCAGCTTCTCTCAGGAGCTTATAGAAGATTTAAAAATTTACATTGAATATGAGGTTTTAGGTAAAGAGAATTGCGTCATATGTTTATAAAACGGGCTTTATTTTCAAATTTAAAAAAATTTAGCATTTGTTCATAGACGGAAATTTTTAAGCAACATTTTACATGTTTACTGTTCTCATATCCATGGATGTTGGTGAGGGCCACAATGTGTCAAAATCTAGTTTAGCTCTACTTTACTTGTTAAAAGTAGACTTATGAAACAAAACATTTAAAAAATTTTAAAACTAACAAATCATTCTATTTTGTTGCTATATTATAGAATTTGAGTTTTTTTCCAAGTATAACTGCTAGTTTTTCCTATATTAACCGCTCAATTCTAGTTGACAACCCCCTTTTTGCCCCAAATCAGGGCACCGACTCCTTTTTTTTTTTTTTTACTTTTATGAAAGGTCAATGTTTATTCTTTAGTTGTACAAAATTTGAAATTGTCATTTCATTTATATTAGAAGTTATAGCGTGTACAGTATTAAGTGTTTTTTTTTTGCTTCTTGTGTTGACGACCACCTTCAAGTTTGAAGATGAGCTTTAAATCAAATTGATCAAATTGTTTAATCACTAGTTTAATCAATAATACGACTATCGTTATTTAACCGATGTCGAGCGTTTTCAAAGGAAATGTCGTATGGCTAAATAGTATTATCGTCAGCGAAATTACAGATTTCTGTTTCTATGGTAAAACAGAATATATTGTTAAGAAAATATATTAAATAGTAGAGGTCTTAAAATAGAACCCTATGGTATACCAAGTACAATTTCAATCCACTTACTAAAAACAGAAGTTCTTTTTACCCTCAGATTTCTAACCGAAAGGTAACTATTTTTAGACTTTACTACATAAACACATAGACGTGTAGTCTAGCAATAAATAGATCATGTGGAATGCAGTCATATGCTTTAGAAGTAATTTCAACAGGGCATGTTCAAATATCAAATGCATCACCTTTTTTATTAACGTGTTTAAAATAAAAGAAATTATTATGATTTATATCAAATCGATTATTAATAGCTGTAATGCTAGGATGAAACTTATATTTACAAATAAATTTTAAATTGAGTTGTTTATAAACGAATATTGAATAATATAATAATAATTATATACGAATATTGTCCTTCCAAAGAAAAATATTTAAATTTGCCGTAATATTACTATAAATAAATTACATATTAGCAACAGACAAAGAATAACACACTAAAAGACGACCATTATCAGTGAGACAAAAACATGACTGAAGGTAAAAACATTTTGCTTATTTCCGTTTGAAACGAATTTGAAAACGAAGTTTGCACCAGTACTTTTTCAGAAAATGCGTTTTATAAAAAAATTTAGACAAATTTGCCAAAAATAACCATTTTTGTAAAATAAAACATTTTTACTAGGAATATTGTAAAGTTAGTGTATTCATTATTCTGCTAGATTATTTATCGTTGTTAAACAGTGGAAAAATGTCTTTCCTTGAAAAAATTTCATTTCTTAGTAACCACCTTAGGCAATCTCTAGTGTTCATGTCAAACTAAATTAAAACGTTGACTCAAAAATTTTATTGGCAACTTTTAAAGTGTTTGCGAAAGCGACTGGAACCCATTTGGCAGTAACACAGAAAATTCTCTACAGTAAAGAAGTTTTTTTGCTGACTGCGCAGAAAATTCGTGCCGATTTTTGAGGTAAAATTTTTTGATAGTTACCAAATCAAAATCAAATCAAAATAGTTTCAATACTATCCACAGAGAGTTTAGCTAAACTTTAAACAAAACAACCATAAACATTCCATTCGAATGATCTTAAACATCTATTGTTTTGATATACTTAATTTCTTGTTATAAAACAAAGGCGGAAGTTTTATGAACAGTAAGTTAAAACCACTTTTCATTTTAAATTAATATATACAATATATAGAAACATATTTTTAAAAACAAAATTTTTTATTCAGCTATATGTATAAGGTATACCATAAAAATTTTTTTCTTTTTTTTTGTATACACTATTCTTCCAACAGATCAAACCCAAGTCAAAAGCAATTCCAATACTATCAACAGAGAATTTATTTCTATTTAGCTACAGCTTTATTGTACAGGTAATAATCATTCGTAGTGTAAGAAAAAATTTTGTTTGTTGAATTCTGTTGCAGTTTTCTTCCATTATCAATTACCATATACCATTTTTAACTTTGGCTTGCCAACAAGCTTGCCATTCTTTTGCAAACCTTTATATATTGATAAATATACTGCAACTACGACACAACATATTTTATATAGTGAAACTACGGCGATCTTGCTATTTTCCGTGCGACTTTAAATTATTGATCATGATATGACAATACACCATTGTCATGATAACACAATGAACCATTTTATTGATGTAGTTTGTATATTAAATCAAAGAACAGCACATTATCAAATATATGGTTAAAAAACTTGTTGCTGATTTTGTATACATAATTTTTTGCTGGATATTTTCTTGATATGGAAAAATTGCGCTTCATATTTTCTGGGAAAAAAAATCTGGTGCCAGTATCTGGACCACCTTTCAACATCTTCCAAGAACTTAATTTTTTAGGCAAAACCTATCCAAGTCCTAGCAATTTTCTGTGATGAATTGATTATTTTTTCTGTGATGAATTGGTTAATCATCTGGGAACATATCATGTTCTTCAACTATCTTACAATATGCTGTATTGTATATGCGTTATGTAGCTAGAATTATTTAAAATCCAGATACGCAAATTATATTTAAATTTCTCTTCAGGCTTCAACTTTCTCTTTAATCGTTTTTAAAATAATCTATGAGAGTAGTGAATGTCTAGATTTGACTTACTGTCCTGCTTTCTTATTTGCAGGATTGGGTTTTGCATATTTTTCTCTTTTTCTCCAAAAAAATTTACTTGTAAAAGAAATTAGTTTATCAAATTTTGAAAAAAAGTCTTTTCCTTTAGAAAAAATTCTAATACCGATTAATGATAATCATTGAAAATCAATGATAAATATGTCTACGAATGATAATTAATGACAATTAATGTTTTGTGTCTCAACACTAGCATAACAGGATAGAATTAGACCAAAACAACCCAATGACCAGGCAAAAATGAATATAAAACTGAAATTTGACACAGAAGTAGAGGATGGTGTTGGGATTCAAAGAAAACAATCTCAATAGATTGGGTCCCGAAAAACACCATATTTGGGCATAATTTATAATGGCGGGTTTGGATGAAGGTGCAAAATTCGATGTCTCCAAATCCTTCGGCGAAATTTCGAATACCTAGAGTGTGCAATGAAAAAAAATTGGAAGTAAAATAATGTTAAAAAAGTAACGTGTTAAAAATTATTAGGAATCAGAAGTTATAAAAAAAAACTAAAAATTTTATAGCAGCTTCATTATAGAGGTTTACAACAGCTATTTAAATAAAAAACTTGCCCGGGTAACAAGCTAAAAGGGTCCTTAGAATTGAGAAATAAACTGATAAATAAAACATTGTATGGGGTATTGATGTACAGTATCTTTTTAGAGCGTAAAAGTTACACCTTTCTTTAACTCTAAGAAAGGGAAGTGGTGCTGTACAAAGTGGCTGTCATCTTCCCAACTTCCCTTCTCTCTGTTGCCCAATAATCTGTCATAATTTCTGCAGCAGATAGATGATCTTTGATATTTGATTTTATAAACTGTTATGCAGCCAGACCACACATATATAAGCAGCAAACGAATTTTTGACGTAGTTGTTTGAACAGCTTCTTTGATGCTCCTGAATCTTTTCCCCGCTCTTGAAGGAAATATATATCTTAAGAGTTGTTCGTCTTTCCTAAGACAGGGTAACAGCATTGTGATATTTGTATCATCAGCTACTACAATCGTATTTGATTCAGTTAATATTGCTGCCACTATCTTTGTGTCTGCATCGCCTTGACATATACGCACCATTTGCCCATCTCTTGTAAGGAAATCTGAAAAAACTGAAATTAACTGGCTTTTGTTGTGAGCATTAGACAGAAAACGCTCCTTAGAATATAGTGCTTAATTCTCTTGCTTCACTAAGACCTCGATGGATGAATTATTAGATTTCAACCTTGTCGAGTATAACCTAGAGTGTTTTACCCCGTTTGAAAGGGAATTGAATGCCGTTTAAGGTTTTTCCAAGAACCATTGAATGAAAATGTACTCGATCCACATAAGTCAAAATCCCCAATGCACAAGCAGTAACTTTATGTGCACATTTAGTTCTTACAACATCACAAGATAAACATCACAAAAAATTTGTAGTCATCCTTTCACTACCCTTGATACCAGGAATCAAACAATCCTCATTCTAATAGATGGCTAATAACTACACACTGTCCTTTAAAGGCTGGAAAACAGTTAAAACAAGTGTTAACACACCAGAAAATCTCTATATTCTCTAAATCTTCTTCCTGCTCGTGACAACTAGGAACTTCCTCTTTTAGATCCTTTCATCGAATTCCGATACCTACAAGGCATATCTCTCTAGTCTTTTAAGAAACTCTGACCATGCAGTGGTTAACGTTGACATTAACTTTAACATCACTGCTTTCCCATAAGAGATTGTTTTCCTGACATAATGAAATCTGGGATAGTTTTCTTGACCTACTTCGTCATATACCAGTTCAGAACATTTTCGATCTTGATACAGAGGAATTTGCTAATAAAATTGATTCTTGGCGTCATGTTTAGAAAAAATGCGGCAGTAACTTTTCATCGCAGCCATCATTTTCGTCTTCTTTATCACACAAATTGAGTTAAGAACAAGTGTCTATTTTACCAGAACCAGCTCTGTAAAGGAAACATTGTGTAAACTAATCACACTTACCAAAGTTATTCTTTGTAAGTTTGCTATATATGCGTATAAAACTATTTTGTACTCCTCCATTGGGATTACAAACATTGTTTTTGATAAGGTTTAAATCGTAGGTGGTTAAATCATGATAGTTGTAGTGTTGTTGAACGGAGTGAAAAATGGTTGGTGTCAGTCATTCATAGCTTCAAATACACAGCTTCTTTCATAAACCGTTTTAAGGCATCTTTCTTTCTATCTGATTAATCTGATAAATGGTTGTATGTTCACTGAGTTTACGCAGATTCGATTGTTAGGCCTAAGGTTCTTCTCCAATGAATTTTCTTGGAATTCTTGCATTGAATCCATTGTAAAATCTGATGTCTTTAAGGCTGAATCTCTACCCAGGTAAAGCACTGTCTTCCGCCTGAAAGTTTTATTTCTTTAAAGCTACCACTCAAACATGTATTGAATATTACTACCATCTTTACCATGAACACTGTTCCGATGATTTGAAAGGAATAAAACTTTCACTTAAAATTTCTCAAGGACGATTTAGCAGTAAGGACCACAAAATTTCCCAAAAGCTTTTATTCAACAAGTTTCTTTGCGCCTCATTCTTACTTGTAAAAATCTCTCTTCTGATTGTTTCCCTATTATATTATGATCTCCAACCCTTTAAATCTAATGTCAATAAATATTTCTCAGTTTGGATAGACCAGCTTTATCTTTTTTATTTTAGCCTTCTGCCTAACTGTGGCTTTTAGCTTTGCAGAAAGCGAAAAAAAAACAATCAATAATGTAATTTTCCATTTAGTCATTTATAAATTTTTATTAAAATACTTATTATCCAAATAAAAAATGGAAATAAAAGATGTGTTTCACAGACATTCACGTAATTGTTAAGAAAAAATACGTTCCCGTGGTAAAACCTACATTCCAAAAAGATCAATGCAATAATGCTTTCGTCCCAATGAGCTATTTATAAAAATCACGTGATGATAATCTGTTCTAGAGCTTAGAATTAAATTTTGAAGATTTCATCATGAAAAAAAAGACGTCATTCTGAAAAAGTCAACAAAGAATTTTCTGTTATGGCGCTAAGTAAACATTATAATGCCGAAAAATGAAATGATTTTATCTGAATATGTATAAAAGTAGTCGCGAAAAATAATACTTGTCGATATCGTTTTTTATACCTACTTTAAGAATAGCTTGGAAGCAACTTCTAGAAAAAAATTAAGTAAAATTAAGTAAAATTAAGTAAAAGATATCCTAAGGAAAGTTATTGAGAACACCCAAGCCTGAAAAAGACTGAACATCTTTTCTGAGATTTAAAGAAAACTAAGCTGAGCTGCTCAGGTTCGTTGTCGAAATTTATTATCAGTTTGTTGAAACATGAGATAAATTTATGCTTTGCATTTTATAAAGAAGTTTTCTGCAAAAGGAGCTCTAACCTACAAAATCTTACACCGTGTATTGAAGAAGAGGAATACACAAGAATGTCTTAGCACATTAATGACATGGTTTAAAATAGAATTCGGATAGTCAAGCTACGGACTGTTGATACTGATGTGGTTTGTATGACGAACTTGGACTTTATCAACTCTGGAGAAAACATGGAACTAAAATGCAGCTTATAGACGTTTCAGCAATACATCAAACAATCAAAGCAAAAAAAGCAAATAATAAAGGAATCAGTTTTTACCCCTCTCAGTATAGTTCTTCACAGACCTAATAAATATAATATATAAATATTAATAAATATTATATAAATATAATTCTGTAAAAACACACCTTTTTTTAAAACTTTATTTTGTTATTATTTTGTTTCTACTATGCTTCGGCTGAATCAATCTCTATGGTTATTGTGTGTGATGTATAACAATGAGCACAATGGAAATGTTATTGTGACAGACAATTTTTGTGCCTATCCTTGCCACCATTTGTTTCTAATCTTAGTGTTTATTGTTTTTGTTACTTTTTTGTTTTCTATTGTCTTGTATTTTCATAGTTTGGGCATCTTTATAAATGTGACAACAAGCGTGTGTTTTCTTTGCGGTGGTGAGAGACAAAATAGAAAGTTAAGTCAGATCTAAATAAAACAGTTAATGAACGGAATGTTACAGTTGAACACAATGAAAAATTTAAATAAGTATACATTATTTGTAGAAACACTACAGATTGAGAGCGCGATATCAGGGCTACAAACAAGTTTTGAGTATCATCAGGGCATGATGTCAATTAATTAACTTCTTTCATCCAGACATATAATTTCTTTCAAATATTTTACCTTATTTAACTGACCAAGCCATGTTTTGAGACATTATATGTCCCTTTTATAAATAAATCCATTCGGAAAAATAGCAAATCCATCCGATCATTTGTTATTTTTAAGATATATCCCAGGGAAAAAAAGTATTTTAAAATATAACCCTCCACGCAAAAAGTTACTCGAAGGGAAATTCAAGATCAACTCGACAAATAACAAAAACTGTTTTCAGCTAAAAACAATGATCGGAAACGTAGAGAAAAAAATCCGACAGACGAAGAAATTTTAGAAGAAAAGAAAAACAGTACCCTCTTTAAAAGATACAATGAATCTGTTAAGATGCTTTTTTATATACTTGGTTGTCAAGAAGGTTCACTTTATGGAGCTT
>JAUZNK010013324.1:0-22917 GCA_035046665.1 Euphysa ruthae | reverse complement strand
TATATATATATTTAAATGCATATTTAAATGTATGTATATACATATAGCTAACTAAAATATACAATTTTTTTAGCTCGTTTCTAGATATCCCAAATTCTCACGATCTTATAAATTTGCTGCCTTGAAAATTCTCTCTGGCAGGAAATAGGAAATATACTCTGGTATTTCCGAACTATAGGCACTGAATCTCAGTACAAAACAGGACTATATGAACTTGAGAAGTTACAAGGGGAATAAAATCATATATCTTTCGTAGCTCCTGTAGACATGCTGTATCCTCACTGTCATTGCTTATTTTATTTAACAGCGCAAATGTAGGCGAATTTGAAACTACGATTGGAGAAGCCTGATTGATTGAACTAATGAGGAAGTTAATTGCCAAAGTCTCGCAATTGGCGTTTCGCGCTATCAGTTCAGGAAGGCCTTGAGGTGCGTACTCAATGTAATAGTACATATAGTATCTAAAAAAAAAATTTCTGTAAATATAAATCATACAATTTAAAAATAATAGTTGAAGAGGATAAACTACAAGAGTTTGTTTATTTTAAATTTCACCAGAATTAGAAAACCTCCTGAAAAAGATTAAAGAATATAATTTTACAGAAATACTTGACTTATTTGGCGTTTGTTCTTAAAAAAAAGTAAATTATAAAATCTGGAAGATCTATTAAAAATTAATTTTCAGCAGGTAGATCAGAAAATTGCCTTTAAAATTTTATTACATGATTTAAAAAGTCTCCAAAAAAAACAAAACTTCTTGTTATTAATATACTTTTTCTACTATGGAAATATTTAATATTTAAAAATCAAAGAAAAAAAAATTAAAATCAAAAGAATTATGTCAAAATGGTGCAAATCTAAATAAATTCCAGGTGAAGCATTTTTTGAAAAAAAAATGGCTTAACGAAGGTTCATTTAGCAAAATAAAGCATTAAATTTTGATATATCACTGCCAAATCTTTATATCCATTGCTATGCTGCTCAGTAGCTCAAGAAATTTTTTAAGTTAGACATATGCAACTGTTTGCAGAATGAAAAATCAAGAAGATCTATTAATCTTTAGTTTATGGTATTCTTTTTGGTAAGTGATGCACAATAATTATCACATTTATTAACACTTAATGAGCTTTTATATCTTCTTGCGATTAAAGGTAACACTATAACAGTCACAAATCGCTTACTTGTGAAATACAGCTGCTCTTAAATCGACTGTAGAGAACTGATTTTGGGGTGTAATCGTAAATACCCAAGCATCATCTACTCTCATGTGTAATCCTGGTTTAAATCCGACAATCTTGGATGGATTAGATCGCCAAACAAAAAACGCAAAGTCAAGCTGTAAAAATATTTAAAATTCAATCAACTAAATGTTAAATTCATTACAATCATTAAAATCATTACCCGAACAAGATTAAACTATTTTGGGCAATACATTTAATCAAGAGCCTCGGACCAAATAAACAGTATAAGAATGTTTTGCCGAAAATTTAATATATATTTAATGTATAAAAAACATATTCAGGAGGAATTCATTTTTGGAGTTAAGAAAGGTAGAATCAATATCATATGTAATCTAATAGGCGTTCATCTGTGAAAATTTTTTTCAATAACAACTCTTCTTTGGATGAAAATTTATCAAACTTAGCTAATAGGCCGCAATGTAGAGAAATTATATTTCCCAACTATGATGATATAGAAATTTAGTAAAATCAGAATGAAGTATTTAAGATTTGGATTAAAATTTTACAGTTTCGTTATAAAAATCGTTGAAAAAAAAAAAAAAAAAAACATATACAACTAAATTTCGAAGCGAACTTTAAAAATGAGAAGACATTGTGTAAATTCTCGGGCCGCTGATCAGGGATAAATAGATAAATTTAACGGTATCAAGCGTTTTGTGTAACATCAAGTTCATAGACTCTATTTTTAGTAAAAGCTGGAATTTGATATAATAATACCAGAACCAGGCTTGATGCTAAGGAATTTTGAGCTTTGTTTAAATCGTTCTAAATGACACCTGCGGTGACCAAAACTAATAAAACATTCATAGATAAATAGTTACAATTTTCAAAAAAAAAATTGATTTTGAAAGCAACATGATAAGAAACTTACGTCATCTGTCGTAACTAACACATCATCTGTGAGCATAAATACAGCATCAGCTTTGATAAGAGATATTGTTAAGTAGCGTGCATTCCTAATCTAAAAATTAAAAATACCGCATCAAACTAATGGTTTTCCCAAAAAAGGCAGTCATTTCTATGTTAAAGGCTATTTTTGATCTTCGTCATTGTTGATAGTAATGATGATAATGATAACAATAATAATCTAGCCAATCGTAAAACTAGTTTCAACCTATAGATGAAAGCAAACAACCACAAATTCTCTTTGAAATAATAAATATATGTCTTCCTCAAATTATTTATTTATATCCATCCATGTTCCAAAGATTGAGGTTATAATTAAATGATATACCTTGTTTTGGGGATGTATAACTCGTAGTGTAGTCTTAGTTTTAGGCCATTCATTTTTTTTTGGGACTTCTTCTTTGGACAACCAAACAACTATGGAGCTGAAATCAATCGTTGAATTGTAATCTAATTATACCGTTAAAAATTCAAGAAAAGTCAAATGTATTTTCAAAATGTTCAATTTCTTCGAATTTAAACTCGCCTTTAATTTGTCCTCTAAGTATATTTTATAATATATATAACAGTTATATGAAAGGAATCAAAAGAATTTTTTAATTTACAAATACCTGCTATCAAGGAATAAGAACTTTGAGCAGTTGGTCATTCATATTGGTCATATTAAGTGAGAGCCGTAGGTAATAAAGGGGTATGATCAAAATTTTTTTCTTCCGTAAGTTATAAAATGAACTGCTACGAATTTCACTACATCATTTGGGTACATATGATAGTTAGGAAGGGTTTTCCTCGCTAAAAAAGATGAACTTTTTAAATCAAAGATTTTTTTCTTTAGTTTGAAGTCGACTATTGAACGCAAGCCAAAAAAAATCATTTCATAAAAATATAGTATGTACAGAAAACTAAAAAATTATATATTAAAGTTACGCTGGTTTGTATTTAGATTTGTTGACCTGTAGCAAAATTTTACTGTAGTTGAAGGATTCTTGTTGATGGTATAGTTATTATATATGCTATAATTATTTGTCTGCCAACACTAAAAGACGAGCAAGTAACTTAGTGTTAATAGGATTCTAAGTTAGAGAGGTGATACAGATCACTCTCACACAAGTACGAAAAATTAATTGACTATTTTATCATTGATCCAACAACGAAAGCTAATTTAAAAGAGTTGTAAATTGTTCAATTTTAGCAACTTCATTTAAGAAAAGTGATAATAAAATAACAATGGCTAAAGTTTGAAGATAACGAAGAACTAAAATATAAAATTTTCTTATTACTTGTTTTATTGAAACACATTGATTGATTGTCTTTAATAAACGAAACAAAGGAAGATGCGATTTGTGAACAGGTTGTGTTGCCGCAATAACAGCAGTAAACTTATCAATTGGTTGAGCGCCAAAGTGATAGAAGTAGAAAGGATATTCAAGAATGTTTGAGGAGTATTCTGAGCGGGAACATAAAGCACCTGGTGAAGTGTTCCATAAAAAGGAGCTGCTTTAATATGGGTAAAAACTCGATCATGAAATATCTGCAAAAAAAAGATCATTTATCAAACAAATACAGAACATAATGGTGTGGTTTTGAAAAATTCGCATTATTCTAACACTCACCAAAAACAAATCTATTAAATAAATATTTCTTTAATTATATGACTAAGCTTGTCAGGTACTTTAATGTAAAGTAGCTAGCTGATTACCTTCATATATCATGCAAAGATTGTCAGGAATAAGTAAATGTTCCAAAGATTTATTATAAATCAAAATTTATTTTTTATAGTATGAGGGTAAGGACAAATATGTGCTATCGAATTTTTCCTATTTTATACAAATAAAATTAACAATGAAATTTCACTGTGAAAAAGTGATTGTCACGAAGGCTATTATTCAATTAAATGGCAAAAAATATTTCTAAAATAAAATTTCTTGTGGTTACACGCTACAATATCTTTTGGTTAGCCATACAATTTCTTTTGGTTGGTCACTTGCTGCAAAGTCTTGTGATTACTCGATACAATATATTGTGGTTAACCGCTATAATGTCTTTGAGTTACCCACTGCCGTTTTTTAACTTCAATATCTCTCAAAAGGTGTATATACAAATGAAAATATATATATATATATATATATATATATATATAAATTTAAGAAAAAATCAATGATTGATTTTTAAGAAATTAAGAATATTACTTTAATCGTCGTTTGTATTACGTTTCTGATGGAGGAAAAGTATGTTTTCCAAAAGAAAATTGTCTGTTGCCTCATCGAAAGTATTTTATTTGAATCTATCTCTCTTAGCAAGCTAGGCAGCTGTAGCAAAGATCCCTCATCCAACGTAATTGAAAACTTTGACCAATCAATAACATCGTTAAATGGAAGATCCCAGCCATTGCTTAAAAGAACTGGGATGCAACCAAATCTCACAGCTTCTAAAAAGCGAAAAGACGCCAAACGTCTACCACGAGGGATCAAACAAAATGTTGAGTTCACTAGCAAGTCATTGTAGTCATACCTTTTAATAGAATAAATTCATTATTAATAGAACTGTTTAAAAGATCCAAGCTACTAATGTTTATGTTAAATTTTATGCCTCATTCCTTGAAGATGTAAGGAACATTTTCCCTCCAAAACCATTTTAAAATGGCTCAGTGATAAGCGGCCTAGCAACTAAACTTTTTCGTATTTATAGGGTCATGAATTAAACATAATGGTGTAATAATTTTTTATACGCCTTTACAGAAAAATGGAAGACGATCATTCATTTTTTCAGGTTGTTGGTTAAAACTTAAGTAGGGCTGGAAACATCTCCACACCATGATAATAGTGACACACATAATTTCCCCCAATTGACATGTATGGACGCTCCCCTAAACTTTAATAACCTCTCATTGTCCAACAAAATGGTGCAATGATCCTGTCAAAATAAGGAGATAGCTTCTAAAGTATAAAAAAAAATTTATATTTAGAGCTTTAAAGCATTAATCCTGTGAACTTGCAATTTTTTCATTATAAAAACTAACTCAACAACGGTTTCAAAAAAATCTCACTCAGCAAAGGTGAAGCGATGAGAGCTAACTTAGCATTGGTAAAAACACTGATATGCAACAACTATCAAGTATATATATATATATATTATATATACTTGATAGTTGATAGATACCAATTCCTGATTTTTATGCTCATAGTTACTAAAAAACAAGTCCCACCAAGTTTTGATCAGTTTTTTGAACTAAATATTTCTAATATTAACTTGCAATCTAATCATAGAATAACATATACTCTGTCAAAAAATTTCTGGTAACTAGTAGAACATTCTATTTCTTACCGAGGTCCTAAACTTTGGAACTCTCTAAGCTGTGAATTAAAAGGTGTCAAAAGTCTTCAAAAAGAATTTAAAATGTTTTCTTGTTTATAATGCATTATAAAATGTCTGGTTGAGACTTTTTTATTAGCTTATCTTTTAATAACTTAATAATTACTCTAATCTAATTTTTCTTTCGTCCACCCCTCCCCACCACCCCACCCCCTTCCTTTATTATTTTATTTAGTTATATTTATTTATTTATTTAGTTAACATAATTCATGCAACTAAAATGGATACCTTACAAATGGTTCTATGAAAAGATACTTGGTATTTTAGCCGTGACTTATCTTCTAGGTTTCCTTTCCAATCTAAACATAGCAAAGTCTTTTCATATTAAATAATCTTCACTTAAAATTGAACTTGTGTAATTATTTGTCTTTATTGATATTTCAAACTTGTAACGTTTATGCATATGTTCTTAGTATTTATTAGGGAAAAAAAATTGTATTTATACTTATGCTATGTCTTATGTTTGTAAATATATAATAGAGCAGTTCCTAAAAAAAGCCTTTTAATTGAAAAGAATAATCTACAAACCTCTCATAATCGGCATTGTCCCTACTACATCGTTCATCTGCGTACTTTTCCCAATCTTTATTGTGAATATATGTGGTTAACATAACAATGTCTTTGTCATTGTTAATTACGAAAACGCTATTCCTAGTATTACTTCCAAAGCCATAATACAAGTAACGCTTTCCTTTAAACGATAAAAGATATTTTTTAATTGGTTTTAACAAATAATCTTCATGTTTACTTGATAAAGGAAAGTTTTTAGGGAGCAGTGGAAAACTTATATCAAAACCTTGTCTCACTGCTTCGAGGTTATATGAAGTCTTGATAATTAAAGCTTTACCAATATCAAGCGAAAGACTGTTAGTATAGTTCGGTCGTGTTCCCGAAAACATGTTAAATATTATATGATTTTCTCCGTTATTCCAATGCTTCATCTGATTTAATTTTTCGTGCGCATCTTTTAAATAATTTGGACTTAGAACGTCTCGATCGAGTGTGTCAATAGACGGGACAAAGATACATGCTTTTGAAGCATTATCAGTAAAATATTTACTGGCGCGTATTGTTTCCAGAAAACTTCTGTACATTTTAGATAAAACATCATGCTTTACGGTAGGGTACACATAAATGCTAAAACCTGATTTACATCATTCAAAATTGAAACATCGACTTAAGCTGAAACAATTTTTTAGCGTTGCTTGCTCAATCTTTGATTTTTTCTTTACAACAAAGTCTTTATTCAGAAGTTTTGCGTTATTAAATAGAGTCGCCTTATTGAACAGGCTTTCTTTCGTTCTTTCTTGAAACACCCAACCATCATCTTGGTTAATATCGAAATATAAAAAATGCTAAAATCACCAAGCTGCTAAACAATAACACCAATAAAATCGAAAATTTTTTTGTTTCCAACGTAAAGTTTTTTTTACGATAGGCTGGCATTTAACAAAGCGAGATACGTATATTTTAAGAGCAAGGCTTTTTTCTGAATTGAGTAACATATAAGATTTACTTGATGTCGGTGGTTGCAGACTGTGGTTGATTCTTCGTCCTGAAACAAATAAAAAACTCTGTGTTAATAATTCGTAATAGTTTATATAACGTACTAAAATTCCTCTGGAACATGTGGGACATGACAAATGCCCAATTCAATTTCTGGCACGGACGTTTACTACCTCTTATAGTTGTTTCTTAACCTTTTGTGGTGAATCTCCTAGAACGTGGCCTCAAAATAATAAAAGAAGATTGACTTTAGGAAACACATCTAGCATTCAATCTTTGAGCGTGAGTATTTTTCAAGTCAGGGACCTAAAATGTCAGATATGGATATGTGTTGTAAGAGAGTGTGCTTGAAATTTGAAAATTAAATTGTGTGATGCGCAACAACGCAAAATTGATAACTTCATATTTTTAATAGCACATTTTGCATTGCTTCATATAAGATAATAATCGTTGATTATGTGTAATACAAAACATAAGTTTTTGGATAGTTAGCAGCAGCAAAACAGATTTGGCACATATATCATAGGCTATAGAAGGATGTTATAGAAATGCCCACGAAGAGTATCAGGAGTTAAACTGGTTTTATATTCTGGCGTTAATTATTGTTAATGTAACTGTGCGTATGTAACAAAATGCGAGTTAGGAGTAATTACATCTAAACTCCAAATTTAATATTTCCTGCGCAGTCTCAAACTGGCAAGCGTTACCAAGCCTTTTTTTAAAACAATAACTGACAACAAAGCTTTGGATATCAAATTAAAGATTATATTATGTCATTTCCAAAAAGGTCTCATTTGTCTCAATAGCACTACGTTTCAATAGTTATGACTGTTTGAAATCGTAAATTTCATCAAGCTTTCCGTCAAAATCTCTTAACCTATTTGACATTAAAGCGGGGACAAGGAAGAGTGCGCAGGTGGTAAAATTTCACGTATCTCATTGAAACTCAACCAAAAAAAATCTAAATAACCTAAAATTAAAAAGGGTGTCAAAATAATTAAAAATATTTCAAATTGAAATCAAGAACTTACTCTTCATCAAAGAAAACTTGATACAAAATGTAAAATAACACATTCGCAAAATTTAAGTTATACTAACCATAGTTTAAAAAATCTACCGCATGTTTAAAAATAAGTCCAGATTCTGGTTTATCTAAACCAACGCACTACTGCATAATTTAACACAAATCTATTCTCTGATGAAATAAAATTGCACTCAATAACTTAATTTAATATTAAATCATCTTGTAATAACAGATTAGCTAATAAAATCATAATTAATTGAGAAACTATGGTAAAAATGGAAACTCAAAATAATTCCAGCGTCGTTTTTTGTAAATTAATAATTTTTACATGTATCTCCTTAACTAGATATAGTGAGCATCACAAATAATTCAAAACAGTGTAACTCACATTTCATATAACAGGTATAATTGATATTTATATTTGAAATATTTTTATAGCAAATAATAGCTTAGAGCTATGGGATGTTTTTTTTTTTTTAGCGTTGTTTTTCCACCTAGTGACACTGCTAAAACAAAACAAACAATTTTCATTAAATTTTTTGTTTCTCTATTCTATTAGTTTTACTTTTTATTCTGTTTTTTTGTTCCGTTTTTTCTTATTGTTATGGTCTAAATCAAGAAATAGGTAGTTTACAAATTCTAGTTAATCTTTTGAATCGAATTTAGGCAAAATAAAATAGGTAGCTACACAATTTTTGTCACATCAAGTTGTGTCTAAGTTTTAGATAAAATTAAAAAGCTATAAACGATTTTTTTTTGTCTCAACTCTGAGGTGGTTCCACTTCATCGGGATTGACGAAATGGTCTAAAAATAGGAATCAACAATAATTAAGTCGATTGTGTCAAAAAATGATTTTTTCTCTAGAAGAAAATCAAACTAGAAGTTTGATTAAAAATTATCATTTTTGGTTTTTTTGTAGCACCTTAATGGAGTGTTCCCACCAAAAGATATATGATTTTCAAAAGTTACATATATTCATTCCCCATAAAGGAAAATTTATCTGGCAAACAAATACGTAATAAAACATTTTTCAAGTAACTGATTTTGCAATGTAAGATTTAGCTAATTTTATTGTATTTTAAATCGTTTACTGTGACGTTACACGTTAACAATGAGAATAAAACAGTAGAAAAATATCCAAATGGCGTTGTCAAAGAGTTGCTTACGAAAAGGTATATGGCTAGAAAGTTCGTGTTTAGCTACAGGGATATTGTCCTGTTTATTTACTGTTGGTCGCATATGATATCAAGTATAAAGTTTGATGAACATGAACTTGGGATATCCCATGCAACTACGATGGATTTTTATAAATACCTCCGTGAAGTTTGTGCTGCAAATCCAATGGTAATTGAGGGTTGTAAACACAATACACAGTTGAAATCGTGATCTGTTCTTGTGCATTTAATTCTATTTACGCTTTGTATATATTATTGTAAACAATAATTAATATCAATAATTGTGAATTTGGAGTTATTTTGTATTTGATCTTCTCTATAAATACTTCCTTGAAAAAAATAAACAAAAATGAATCTTATATTTAACCACCGTCACTCGAAAAAAACCCTGGTCTGGAAATGCAATTGTTATTGCGTATTGTATTCTCAGATTGTCATCAAAGTAAGTGAAATACAAAACAAATCAATATGGGTTTATTTCATGTCCTACTTCATAAAGTTATAAAGTAGGCCAGGGTTTATTTAGAAAGAAGGCTGTTTCTCAATATCTAAATACCTTTGAAAATCTAAGTAAGTCATGGCTGTTCATATTAATAACAAAGAACATGACATACACTTCCTCGAGCTGCTAAGAAGAGAAGAAGAGGTAAGGAATGCGCATCATTTGGATGTGATACATTTTACAACTGAAGGTTTAGTTACTGAAATGCATTTTTTAAATTTCCTTCTGTGCCTGACAAATTTTTTTCTTTTTCGAAATTTAAGGGGATAGTACAGTAATAAATTATTTCTTTTGTTTCATTTGTTTTAAAATATTTTATGAGTTCAAAATACAAAATCCTACTCTAAAACACAAAATAACAAGCAAACAAAAAAATCGATCGAACAATGGCCCACTAAACGAGACAGTCCAAAAAAAGAAAATTTTCTAAAGTAAGAACAGCACATTTCCAAATTAATTGATTCAAGGACCCGTTTGGATTTTGTGTCTTACCTTGAAGACACTTTTCCGGAAAGCTGTCGGCGCCTAATTCCTTAAACATTGGTACGAGTAAATTACAAATATGCCATCGTTATGATCTTTATGATCTCCAAGTTAATTTGTCAACCTGATCACGATATCGTCAGCTTTCTTATTTCATTGAATTAGTCTCTTTAATAATTTCCGTTCCACTCATCCTGCGGATCCTAAAAAATTAAACGATGGATTAACTATTTTTGATTGATCTTCATTGGTCATTGCTAAATAATAAAAAGGAGCCTTTTATCAAGTCTGTCACGTGACAAATTACGTAATAATCATATCGATTTATTTATTTCATAAACTCTTGTTTCTCAATTGCTCATGACAATAAAAACTATTTAAAAATTACATTTTTTATAATAAAACCACTCGCATGACGTACGTTTCAGTTTTGACTTTTTTCGTGGATTACCACAAAATTAATAATTTATATGACAATACTTATTCCCTCTGACCTGCGTTCATCCTTTCAGCTGGATCTGTGTCCTCACATAGTTCGACGCGTGAGCAGAATTCGTTGTACGATAACCCATTCTTTAAACACGTTTTTAGTGCACGCCGTTGTACGTCTGCATTTGACCATATTAAGAATATTTTTATTTTTATGCTTTTAAAAATAATTTTATTATCTGTTCATCATTTTGAGTCATGCTTTAAATAGAGCGTATATAGCTTAAAATACGATGAAATGAAGAATACGACTGTTTTTACATGAAAAAATCGACTGTTTATCTCAAGTAAAAGCCTCATAACAAATAAAAAACAATTTTACCAAATTTCCAACCAAATTCTTCTAGAGTCCTTTGTTCAATCATTGCATCACATACTGAACCCCAAACCATAGCTTGAATCTTCGCTTTCTTAATATGCTGAATGAGTAATCCCTTCTTCGGTGAAAAGTTTTCACAAGTGGCGTTCTTTTTAAATAAATACCATATACCAGGGTAGACAGATTAATTTTAGTTCCTGCTCAATATAACTGATGTAAATAATTCTTCGATCCCTAGAACAGATTCATCAACATTATTAATGAAGTTATTAATGCTGATGAAATACGATGAGATAGCGCACAGCTTTAAGCAGACATCATTTACATTTATTTTGTTGGTGTGTGATGTTATCATAAAAATCTGGCGTTTACATTTGTACCCATGAGCGATCAGGAGAATTAATATATCTGTATCAGGAGAACATACATTTATATGTGCGCCAGGAACGGATTGAACAAACTCACTCTCTAATTATCAAAATGTCGGCTTTTTCGTGTCTGTTACATTCTTCGTTATTCATTCGACTACTATAGGATTTTCCTCCATACGATATGCTATAAACTAAACGTTTTGATTTGTAATAATCTACAAGCTTCATGCCTAAATACCACTTTAAGCATTGTTTTGTTTCTTCGTGGCTTAAACCTTCTGACATTGTAATACTTTTGATGGCAGTATTGTCTTGTACCTTGTATCTTACTGGAACAATAGAGCCTTTTCATTATTTTCTTGAAGGAATGTTCAGAGTTATCATATGCATCAAATATTCACTTCTGAATAATTTAATGTGATCCATGTTACTTTTTCGATGAAATACTTAGCAAGATCCTTGCATGACTTATGTTTGCTTAGGAGTCAGTTTCTGAACCACTACCATTGTATATAAGATCACAGCTTGATTTTTTACAAGTGGTAAAACCAGGACAAACAAATATAGTTGACAAAACCTCTACTACTAATAGATCTATTATTTCATTTAATATCTCTCATTTTATGGACAGCTTTATGGACGTGATCTTTAATTACGTGCATCCTTTGCGATTTGCCTTCACACCCGGGATGTAATTTTCCGGATGCGGTCATAAAACTGCATTCGAAAAATTGGAGAGGGACAGGCGCTTTCACGAAAACAAATTTCAGATCCATTATAAGAAAAATTCAAGGTTTAAGATAATTACAGGTCCAAAACTCAAGTAGTGAACTTACTTGACTTTTTTTTCCGTTTAGTGTTACATAATAGATTTCATTCTTTTGAGATTTCTTTTCCATCAAGGAAATATCAAGGAAATCTTTTGATAATTTTCGGTTGACGGATATTTTATAATGGATTTGTCGGGATTGTTATGTTGGCAAACGATACATAGCTTTAAATTTAAAGGAACCTCTCACCAGTTTGAAACGTGTGATATTCTCTCCCTACTCCATATAAAAATGCTTTTTATTTATAGAATTTCTTTCGACGAAAACTACCATTCCAGTTTATAACATTTAAATGTGAACTATGCAAACTCATTGAACCATATCTAAAATATATTCTGGTTCTCCACCACGAACATGGAAAATGCTATAGCGATGGATGTTATTATTAGCCATCCAATAAAGTTCTAAACTGTTCCGTCACGTTTTCAGTAGCAACAAAAAAGCGTGGAGTTAGGATAGAGTAATTCACTACTCCATTTTAAATGCTAATGATGATGTTGTAATAATTTTGTAAGAATGGCGGGATATTTGGGTAGCGGAGTGAAGAAACTTCACCAAATGGAGCAGTAAGGCATCTCCTTCCCTCCGCTAGCCTTTGGGAGAACCCTAGGCAAGGTCGAGTACTCACTTAGCCGCCCGTGCAGGGTACGTAAACTGACATGGAACTTACGGGTTATCAGTATAGTCTAATTTGGCACACAATGACAAACAGCTGTAGTGGTCAATTAGACACTTGGCTGCGCAGAAGATCACGACGGATAATGACAATGGACAGGCAAAAATGCTTCAGTTAGAGAAGAACCGCGAGAATTACAGAGGAGTTGCGACCCTGTACCTTTTAACCAACAGAAAAACTATTGTTCGACTGCGGTCGCGAGAAGAAAAGAAGAATGGCGGTAGGATTACCGAAAACAATTTTTAAAATTGTTTTTCAATATGCTGCTAGGTTCAAAGATTCCATAAACTATTATGCTGGTTGAATGCAGAGTGCATTTCATTCGAAAACCAAACTTGCAAGCTGTGTATGATGGGCTTACCGAAACTCCATAAAATTTTTTCTTCATACTTGCTTGAGCCTTCCCTTTCCTTTTAAAATCCTACCAAGATACAAAGAACTATCAATATTATTTGACTTATACTGATTTTCTCTTCTACTTAACGATTTATTTTAGTTTTTGAAGAATTATAAGAGACTTGCTATAGAGAATGCTGCGATACTTTGTGAAATTCTTTTTTCGTAATTATATCGTAGGTATTTTGGTCTTCTTTTTTTAGCTTGAATCAACTCCATGATTCTCCATTACATCAATTTATTTATATCCACGTCTCGTGAGATTTTATCTTAATTATCACTCTGAATAGTTTATTTTAAAATGTCAGATTTGTGAACAGTGAGAAAAACAAATTCAAGCTGATTATGGTTCGCTTACTTTATTACGTTTCTCCTGACTTATAACGATTCCCCGGAATTGCTGTAAGTAAGTGTTCGTTCGAATATCTCATCTTCGTGTTGTATATCGGGTCATCACGAACCCCAAGTGTAGTTAAAATGATATTTATCTAACTGCAAACAATAAAACAATAAATTTTATGATGGGTTTACAATGGTAGTTTAGTAAAAGTTTCTATAAAAACTTATCCACATATAGTTAACTCGATATTTATTGTTTAAAGCATATTTAGCAAATTAATATACTAGTTGTTTCATTTTATTTCTTATTCTTGTTTAAAATGGAGAAATATGTATTTTAATCTGACAGAATTACAACAGGTTTTGAAAAGGGATGTCACACTGGAATTATCCTTGCAGATCTCCAAAAGGCCTTTGACACAGTAGATTTCAATATTTTGCTTGGAAAACTGGAATCCATACGTTTTTCTGAGAATGTAATTTTCTGCTACAAGTCTTATCTCTCCAATAGAAAATTTAAAATTTAGTGAAATGTGGGATCCCTCAAAGGTCAATGTTAGGACCTATTTTGTTTTATATGTGAACGATATGACACAAGCACTAGAATTTCTTCTTTACGCAAATGACTCATATGGATGTAAAAGAATTTGAAAATATTCTATTCTTGAAGCCTGCTCTATGCAATGCTCTGATTCAACCTCACTTTGACTATGCATGTGTTGCCTTGTATTTAAGCCTTATAGAATTAATTAAAATCCGTTGGAAATTTTTTTCTAATGCGCGCATAAAATGGCAGAAATGGTGTATGTTTGTCACCGTACTTGTGTGAAGTTCGTTAGATATATGCTGCATAAAAAAAGATATATATATATATTTTTTTTTTTTTTTTGTATTCCCTTGTACCGAAAATGTAACCCCCGTAACAGTGTTTTACTTAATTCTAGTTTTTACATGGATTGAAACTTTTTTTGTTTTATTTTTTGAAATTTTTAAAGAATAAAACTTTATTATTACAAATTTCAATAGATTTATAAAATTAATTTTATAAATATATTTCAATTTTTACATCGTCTGTTGTATTTTTCACATTTAGTTTATAAAGGAGACATTAAATAAAGCATGTTGTGTTTTAAAACTGAATTATATCCGCCATGTTTATTATTTTTTTACATTTCGCGTGTCACGGCTGTAACTTAGAGAGCGCCATGATGCAAAGTAATAAACTTTTTAAGTAGACTTGTCAATGTGACTTATGTTATGTAAATCATGAAAATCCTTCATATTGAAGTCGTTAGCAAATTTCAAAGTTTAAATTTATACATTTATATACAAAAATAATCTATTTCAAAAGAGTTTTCTAATCAACAGGTTCTCATAGATTCCAAATCAAAATTTTCATTTTTATGTAGTCTTTTGAACAAATATGAACACAGATGAGTCAAGAAGCATTCCAACTTTTAAAATTCGAATAAAACTTCAACTTCTCTATTCATGAAGATTTATCGGCCAGCTCATTATATCAAAGAGGTTAAATAAAAATCTTTAAGAAGGCTAATTAAAAATAGAACAATTGGTTGTAAAAAAAATTCCTTGTCGTTAATGAAAAGGTATCTCTGTTGTTTTAATCATTTTTTATTACCTTCTTTATAAATATATATTTATACATCTATATAAATATATGTTTATACATCTCTATAAATGTATATTTATACATCTCTATAAAAATGCCCTTAAAAAAAGGTGTAACGGTGGTTATATGTATTTTACAAATTTTTTAATCATGCATTTTCATTGGTTCCCACTACGACAACTGCTATCAAAAGAACAAAAAACAACTTGAGGGAGCCATATAATATTTTTTAAATTTGTTACAATATAATCCTTTTCTTGATTGAAATTCTAAACATTGGATAAATAGAACAATATCATAAACTAATTTAACATACTTTGACATGAAGGTTTCGCTCAAATAATAAAGCGTTGGGTTATTATGCCAAATTTTCTTTTAATTTTCTGAAGATTGCAATTATAACCAAATCCGTGGCCTTTCTACAATTAATTAGTTCGAAAAACTATTTGTTTCGGTGTTGGCCCTACGTTAAAATAATGGAATCGTGAAAATTTGTTTTTACTTTTTAAGATTTCTTTTTAAGCTATATGCACTAATTAGCCAAATCTTGGTGGGGTATAATGCAAGTTGCATACATTGTTATTTTATTTCATGAATATCATGTTTTAATTTGTTATTTTATAAATGTGCTAGCAGATCTTGAGCCTTCTGGGCATGATCCGCTAGGCTTGCTTTCGGCCCTTATTTTATTCTCAATATGGTAAGACTGAGTTGACATAATATTTTTTTAAATGAAAGTATAGTTTATATACAGGCTATATCAGTTCGTAATTTAAATCATTTAAAATTTAATTGAAATTTAAAATTAAATTGCGTAATTCATTGTCAACAGAACAAATTAAAATCAAACAAATTATGTATATTTTGGTATATTTTTTCAAGTTTATAATTAGTTTATAAACCTTCATACGGAAAAAAAAAAAAAAAATCGTTTCTGTTAATTTGTTGCATTTTGCAATGCTTATTTAATTTATAATCGCACATTGTATTCACAACTTTGTTCCTGTCCTTCCAAATATCGATACTACAAAAAAATAGTTTGTGGTTCGAACCGACGCAACGTGAAGCCACCTTCTAATTTATCAGAAGCATATATTAGAAGCAATATATTAGAAATAAATACCATATCTTTGTCCCAAACTTTTATATATATATTTTTTCTTCGAATAAAAAGAAAAAAAAATCAAATTTCCCTTGAAATTTTTGATGTTGGAAATTTTTATTCCTAAAAGTTCTTACAGAGTGAACAAAAATAACTAACGAAATCTCCACATTACATACAGTTTCTATTAAGCCATCAAAATACAATCCAAAAACACGTTATTATAGAGCACAAAAAACAATAAGTGAACATCAAAAACGCGAAATTATAGAATACCAAAAACACTTAGGTATAGAACACCAAAAACACGCAATTAGAAACTATAATTTATTAAAAAAAAAAAACATTTTTTTATCAAAATAAATGTAAACTAGATACAAAAACTTTCAATCCTGCCACCAAAAGTTAAAATTCGAACATACAAAGAAAATCTATTCATTTTCAACAAGGAAATTTTATTATTCACTTCATAAGAAAAAATGCTAAAAAAGTATTTATCGCCTATATTTTCGGTGTTTTTTTTTTTTTTTATCAAAATTTATTTATTTGTATTTATTAATTTGTCTATTGTGTTTCAGGTACTCAAAACAATCTGGTGTTCAAACTGGTATCATTTTTTTCAAAATTCCAACCAGTTATCTTTTTATGACCAGTTGCGTGAAGTGACCAGTATGATCTGAAAATAGAGCGTAGAAAGGAGGCGGCGTTTAAAAAACGGCGCAGTGTAAAGGTTAACATTACAAGCTAAAAAATATTGATAAAAAAGAGGTTTTTTAGATTTAACAAATGAAATGAATATTAGAAATGATAATATTATTCTACCTGTAATTTGTGCACCTGAACCGAGGAATCTGCTTGTCTGGAGGAATTAACCTTTTACGCTTTAACTATTTTTTTAAAATATCCAATTGAATCTTTGAGCAGACGAAGTGTATATAGCATTGTGAGATATCTTCAGTTTATAAGGTACATATCTGCATATATCTTTAAAAATATATATAATAACTATTTCTAACTGATTTCAAAGTAATATTTTTAATGTGATTGTTGATATCATTTAAAATTAATTTTTAATAACGATCTAAAGCCCACTCATATTTAAATTCACAGTTCCGAAATTTCCAAGTAAATGGCTGATAAAAAAACTGGTATTTGTCTTTATTTACGATTTTTATTTTTGGCTAGATGTGTTTAAAATCCCCTTGTTAATTCTAAAACTCCAAAAGATTTTAAGAGCTCGAGTTGACTAAAAATTTTAAATAACATGTTTCTATCTAACAACTTTGTTGACAATTTTACTATTATATTATAATGCTGCAAGTTATTTTCAAGGCTATATTACTAATTGTACATACTTTGTACATTTCATTTTGTAATATAGTATTGAAATTAATGTAGTGAATAGATTGAAACACGTAGTTTAAACTTTATTTTGAAAATATTATCATTTTTCTTAAAAATTAAAACTTGTTATCACACGTTATGACGATATCACGCGTTCTGACGAGACCAAACGATTTAAAGTTCCTAGTTATGACTGCCGCCATGAAGGAAATAAGGAGATCAACGTAAACTTAACTATTATTTCCATTCAATATCCTAGCTATCACAAGGACGTTGAAAAGACGTTAAGTCGCCGTCGTAGAGCGACGTCGATAATACGCCATATGGAAGTCGAAATAATCGCCTTTACATCAAATATGCAAGTATGACGAGTAAACAGGATTGAAGTACTACATCAAATTTTAAAGTATAACCTCCATCAACAACACAGGTAATATAAAGAAAAATAAAGAAGAATCAAGGTTAGCACAATAAGGCACCACGAATAACACACATGAAAACAATTTGTAGTTTAATTGCCGTAATTATAACATCTAAACACAGGGTTAGGTAGCGGTAGGAAATTGAATCTAAGTATGACTCCCATAGTTCCATGAAGTTTTAATACTTTTAAACAAATGAACACCCCCTGGCAACATGCTTCTCTTAACATCATCGCGGACTATATGTAAAAATGTTTATACTGGCATTAAATTTCATTATTAAAAGGATAACCGATATGCTTTATCAATTTTCAACAATGGTGGCGAGGATGCTCTAGTTGGAGCATTGGAGCGATGATATTATGATATTATTGGATTTTTATTTCGCGTTTAACAAACATGGTTTAAATATCAGTTGAACAAGAGAGAAAACTTTTGAATAACGAAAATATAAATAAAAAGCGTATGCTCTAAAGATATTCAGAAGATACGTAAGAAGCATCGAACTAACATAAATATACACATGTTTGGACTAATAGGCATTGGAAATTTTTACTGGGCAATAATAAAAATATTTCAATTTAAAATCTACGTAATAAATACATAAAGTTGAAGATGAAATGCGTTTAATTGAAATTACGAGTGAAGAAGAACGATCAGTCAATATCAAGTTGATGAAAAAAGAAAAAAAATTCGTTACCCAATTGACTAACAGGAAAAATTGTTTTTTCATGCATCCCAGGGAAAATAAACTCTAGGATTCAGGAAAAAATTTATCTTTGTCAATTCTTTTGTCATGTATTCCAAAATTTAGTAAAAATTAACACTAGGATTTTAGTATCAATCCGGAAAATTCCTTTACATGAATAAATAAACACACCCACGCACAACATTCTGGAAAAAATTCAGCCACTTGCAAATAAATGTATTAATGAGAGAATGGTTTAGATGTCAATCAGGTTTTGAATTTTCTAGTTATCATCATTTTGATTGTGAACTACATGTTCATTTTAAGAAATTAAAGTAATTTAGTTATAAATATATTTTTTTTTTCTAATCACTTAACACCAAGCAAAAGAAAAATCTGTGTAAACTCAAATATAAAGAAACAAACACGCAAAATATCATAAAATATACATAAACTGCTCAATAGTGAATTTAAACAAACAAAAATTTCAAACATTGCCAAAATGCATTTACGCTCAAAAAGTTTAGGTAACGCTCGTCTTGTTTATGTTTTTTTAATTTACGAAATATGATTTTGGTTCATTTATAATATTTCGAAAGAAAATTAATTTGAAAAAGTTCTTTGCGCCGAAATTGTATGAAATCCACATAATTTTTCAGGAGAACCTAGTAACCGTGAAACGAATTGTGGTATCATTTTCGTTAAATAAATATAGTGGTTTTACGACCTTGAAAGCATCAAATATGCTCATGTTTAATTTTCATATAAAGAAAATCTGTTTAGAAGAAAAGTCATCGTTTTGTTTACAAACACAGTATTTGTATGGAGACTTGCTAAAAAAAAGTTTTTTTGTAATTTTAGTCATCACTCATCCTTTACGCTGAAAACTAAAAAGTATTTGGAAAGCTAATAATGAACTTTTGGGAAAACATATGGTAGAGTTTATAGGTTTGAAGGCAAAACTATGAAGTATAATGAAAGAGAAGTTAAAGAGATGTAAAATTCAAACGGTATTGAAAACTGAACGTTGTGTTTTGATAGAACAGTTTTACGAGCATTGGAGTACAGATACACTGGATGGTGAAATTGTTAATTGTACTGTCACAGAAGAAGAACTGACAGATCAGTATCTTCCCCACCAAGTGTTAAATCACAATTTCTTGCCTGCCTCAGGGTATTAGATACAATATTCACATATGCATTCCCATCTGAATGTTTTTTTTCTTGAATCTGACAGTTGGTTCCCAAGAATTAATAGAAAACGCTTGTTTGTTATGATTTCCTAAAAGAAAATCACAGTCAATAGTGTGCGAAGGGCTGGGAAAACTTTTCTACCAAACTTTCAACTGCGTTTTCTGTGGTTTTTTTGGATCCTTTATGGAAGAAATCAGATAGTTTCCATCATAGACGACTGTTATGTCATCAGCTGTCCCATAGTTGCTTAACATATGTCGTGCGTATGTTTGGCAGATTTCATCATATTTGCTTCCAGCAACCCATGCAATTCTTTAGATCATTAACCCCCTATCAATACCATTATGTGTATCCTTAGTAAACTCAAGCAAATATACTCCCAGAGCCATAAAGAGCATTCTTTCATAATGTTTTTAGACTTCATTCATAAGACCTCTTTTGTGAAAAAAATAGGTTGGTTTTGTGCAAAGTCTTAGCTTTAAAATCTTAAATTTACTCCCTGGAACAGATTATTGGAGCCCAAAATAGAAGCCAACAATAATTTAAGAACACCCTTTACAAATATGACAAGAAACAACTCTAGAAGTATTCATTCAATGGCAACATCATATGCCTGGAGTTTGCAATATCAGATTTTTGAATGGATAGCCCATAGATGACTACTTTATAGAGCAGGACAGACTCAGACTGCTTGTTAAATATACAAATTGAAAACACAAACTACCCATAAAATTATTCTTATGTGAGTCTATATACTGGTATATAAAGAGCCCTCAAAACTAAGACAAAGAGTAAAAAAATTTACTACTTGTGGCACTGTTTTAAGTTTCAAAAAATATATAAAATCAAAACTTTCTGGCAGAGTGCATGGACTGTAGAGACGTGGTGCTTGCCTATACTTTTTGCAAATTTGTCCTGTTCATTTCGGTTTTCTGTCACAAATTTTTTTTGTCCAACCCATAGAAATTTTTATAATATAATTTCAGGAAATTACTGTATTTATAAAAATTGATTCCAAAGATTCTTTTTTTATTTCAAAATTGTATTTAAAGATTGAGGTATGTTGTTTAATGGGTACCTGCCTATAATTTAAACTCAATGGATCTGTTTTTTTAACTTTCATTTTTGATGAAAGAAGAATTTACTTTTGTCTTATCTTCTCCGAAGTGCACGCTTTTGTTATTAACAAACCACTTAAGGAAGGTAAGGCAATTTTTTTTAACATTTTATATTTTATATTTCCTTTACATTTTTATGTTAAAGAATTAGCCATCTTGCATAAAGAAGTAACTCACAATCTATTGCTTGTTTCAGTGCCCAAAATTGATCGCTGAGGTATCCCATATTTCAATATTTCCTCATTGAAAAGTTCTTTATCGATTTTTACTTTAAATTTTCTCTTTGTTAGATGAGATTTAAAACGAAATACTAGATTTTCTGAAAATTTTTTGCTGTCATCAGGGAACATTTTAATCATAGTTGAAAGATTTTTATCTGGCTAAGTCGCCTAACATAATATATTATACATATTATATTTCATCGTACCCTGGTGGTTTATTTAATTTCAAATTGTTAAGAAGAGTTCTGACTATGTCCTAAAATACCCTTGAGAAGTTAAATTCTATTTAAATGTTTAATATGATGTAAGATTTAATAAACGTTTGTTTGTTATAAATATTTGATAGTCTTGGAAGAAGATTTAAGCTGTTAGTTTCCAAAAAACCTTTAAAAATATTATAAATATGAGGATTATCAAAAATAATGTTAAAAGCTAGGTTAACATGATCAAAGCTCTCATGAATTTGAAAATTGACTTGTTCAAATAAACTTTTTTACAGTTAAGTAACGATATGCTTTTCTTTTAACATTAAAACTCCTTCTATTCGACTAACGGAATGCAGAAATTACAAATTATTATGCTTGATCGACTTTTTGCTTTAATTTTGAAGGGTCTAAATTAAAGTTAAATCTTTTAGCGCCTTTGATCCTTATAAATTTAGAAACGAAATTCTAGAAAGACGCTTTTTATGCGAAAATTGTAAAATTTTTCGAAAATGAATATGTTTTGAGACTTTTTATATTTGTGAAACACTTGAAATTATTTGTGATCACTAAAATCAACTTGAGGAGAGGTTTTGGAGCAGTTTCAATCATTGAGACAAGCATTTTTCAAAATATGAACCAAAAGTTCCAAACTTAAGAACTATTTTTTACCGCATATATCGAGCAGGGTGTCAAGAGTAAAAAGGTGTGGACTATGATATTTTTCAATAATTCGACATCGTTTAGAATTTCTAGAGACAAATATTTTTGTCTTTACGGAAAAATATTTTGTTTTGTCTTAAAAATTTGGAGATTCAAAGTTATTACAAACAAAAAAGTCAGTAAGAATTTGCTGCAGAATCAAGACTGTAAAATTTCCACTAATGAAAAGTTGTTACAAATAAAAAGACTAAGAAAATATTTCGGGTATATAAAATATAATTTTCTCCTGTTTAGCTGACATCCAAAGTGTAAAATTTTCTTTTATTTTTTGGATTTTAGATGTCCGATAAACGACCATGACTAAAAATTTCAATAAACCTAAAATTATTGCGTAGAATTCAGATTTCTAATTTATGTCTTTATCAAAAAACCTCCTTTAAATCAAAAGTTTTAGTAAAGAAAGAGTTGTCCTTTATTTAATTGAATTGAATGTAAATCTGCCATGAAATATTGGTGATAGAAATATTACAGAGTGATATTATAATGATTCCGAAAATCTTGGCGGCCATATTACATAGTTAAATGTTAGCTTCTGCTAAGTCATATCTCATTCACAGCGTCTTAGAGAGAGAGAGAGAGAGAGAGAGAGAGAGAAAGAGAGAAGGAGAGAGAGAGAGAGAAAGAGAGAGAGAGAGAGAGAGA
>JAUZNK010013313.1:11992-22918 GCA_035046665.1 Euphysa ruthae | reverse complement strand
ATTTCCCATACTTAAATGTAACCTTACATATCAATCTTACCATCATCATATCGTTTCTCTCTAATCTGTTCAGTTCACCTTCTTTAACTGCCTAAGTCTTGCCACCATAGACCATGGATCTTCTTACACAAGCATTATAGAGTCTACCTTTTGCATGCAGTGAGAGCGCTTTAGTGGTTAACAAAGGTAAAAGTTTTCTAAACTTTTTCCACCCACATCTTATCCTGGCAACACAACTTTCCACTGCATTACCACCTGCACTAACCATGTTTCCTAGATAGCAAAACTTGTCAGTCATCTCCAAGGAATCACTATCTACAACCACTCGATCCATTGGTTATCTACCAGGTAAAACAACATCTCCAAAACATACTCTACATTTATAATCCTGTATACCAGTCAGTGTACCTCTTATAACACTAGAACGCCTATGTACCCAAAGCTTACACTGTTTTGAATTTCTATCAACACCTCTCCTACAAACTGAGCATCGGGAATTTTGCTAATGGCTTGCATCAATATTGATCCTTTCTCTAATTAGCCTCTCCATTACCCTTTCCAAAACCTTCAACATCTTGTCAAGTAATTTAAGCCCTAGAATTGCCTCTCTCTAGAGCATTCGCCTTTCCTTTATAGCAATTTACAATTGAACAAGCCTCCTAATGAGTTGGGATTACTCCTTCACTTACTATTCTGTTGACTAATTCTGTTAGCAAATCAATATCAGCCTCACCAGAAGCCTTCAACATTTTCCTCAAACTATTCCTAATGGCCCAGCAGCTTTCTTATTTTTCGTCTTAGACGAAACTTAGGTCCCTTAGTCCAACCACATACGTTATCAGAAGCTCCTAGAAGACAATTCTTTAAATTTCCGCAATTACTATTAACATCTATGCCATTACCTGTTATTCCTAAATTCTTTACATTCTCAGCAAAACGTGTGCAGAAACTCTGGCTAATATCAGGGTACTTTAACTTCCACATTCTTCTATTAGGGGTAAAACACCTTTTTTCTTTCTACAACAGATTTAATATCCAAATCATACACAAATAACTTGTGCTGAGTGAGGGAAACATTCCTCGCCTGGAATAATCTTTACATTTCTTATTAAATTCCTGTTTGACCTTTTCACTAGAATATAGTCAATTTGAGTCCTTGTATTTCCAGATTCAAATGTGACTAACTGATTGTACCTTTTCTTCAATAGTGTTTTTGATACAGCCATATAAGTAGTATCACTAAACTCTAAAATTATTTTACCTTCTGGGTTTCTTGCTCCATATCAAAACCACCATAGACATCGTCATACCCATTTACTTCCTTCCCAACATTTCCATTGAGGTCTCCTGCTACTAATACTATCTTCTTTTCACCTAGTTACCACTTCCAAGAGTTCATCATAAAACTTGTCTTTCTCAACCTCAAGCAATCCACTCACTCTGGGGTGCATAAACTGATACTACTGACAAAACACTCTTGCCTATTAATATTTTGAAAACATCATCCTATCATTAACCTTATTAACATACTTTATCAATCCACTTTTCAGCTTAAAGTATACCACCTCCTCCTGTGCCAAAAAATTTATATGTGTTCCTCCTACCTGTTATATTGTGATATTATCTCTCCACCTATTTCCTGAACAAAACACAAATCTACATCTCTCCTATGTAGGATTTTGTTTACGCAGTAATGACTGAAGTATGGTTATTAGAAAGTTTTACCATCATATGAGTTTGGCATGATTCTAACAGACCGGATGCCCGTCCTGCTGTCCACCCTGTTCAAGATCAAGAAACTAGGTGTTTTATAGTGACATCATCACTTTCTCTAGACAAACATAACGCTATGAAAAGCTTATCATAGAACAGAAAAACAAAAAAAAAAACTCAAGCCAATTGTTCCTGAATTGTCTGAAATGTCTGCAGAATTCAAAACGAATTATTTATAAATGGAGTTTGTTTCAGCCTCAAGTCTTTTTCTAGCTCTTATGATTATTATTCTTTTCAATCTAGCTTATTATGTTTTAAATAATCATGTGGTAATGGTAAGCCATTTTTATCTAAAACTATCCGTAAAGAAATCTGGAAAAGTCCTTGTCTTAAAAAAAGGAACTATGTCTGTGGACACATTAAACGTGTAAAAAAAAGTTTTTCTCTTCTATTGACATTAGTACTGATAAAAAAAAATTCTGGAAAGCGTGTATCCATATCTTTCAAAAAAATGTAATTTACCAGATGAAAAATATTTTCTTGTTAATAATGGCATATTAATTACTGATGAGCAATCTGTAGCTGAAATATTTATTATAGTAAAATTCTAACCGAATTAAATATATATTGGCATACTAATTTATTATGTATAAATTTTGGTAATAGTTTATATCCGAAATATATTAACCATCCTAGCATTTTAAAATTAAGAGAAATCTACCCTTGTAAATATAAATTTAAACATGTTGAACCAGATATGGTTTTTAATATCATTAAGAAATTCAAAAAAGGAAGTGGCAGTATATCATTAACAGTTCTAAAATTTCTCAACATAACTTGTTGCAATTATCTAGTGGATTGTATGAATACCTCTATGAACAACAAAAAATATCCTGAAGAATTGAAATGAAAGATGTCTCTAACAAAGAAAACTATCCGATTAGCATCTTGCCTACAATTTCGAAGGCGTTTGAAAGGGTTTTTGAACAAATAAACAGCTTTTTTAAGGTTTTCAAATTTTCTATGTGTTTCCATAAAGGTTTTTTTACACAAATTGCACTGATAAATCTTTTGCAAAAGTAGCAACAACACTTGGATAGCAAGGGGTTAATAAGTACAGTTCCAATTGACATATCTAAAGCACATAAATGTATCCAACATGACCTTTTGCCAGTGAAGCTTGAGGTCTATGGGTTCTCAAAAACGTAGTTTATTTTTGATGAAGAGTTATCTGAAAGGACGTAAACAGAGAGCAAAAATAAATTCTACATATAGTAAGTGGCTTGAGGTACTTTATGGGGTTGCTCAAGGGTCAATCTTAGGTCCCATTTTATTTAATATCTTTATGAATGATTTTTCCTTTTTCTTGAAGAAACTAAAGTATGTAATTTTGTTGATGATAACACTATATATGCCTGTGATACCTGATTTAGTTCTTAGCAAACTAAAAGCTGAATTAACCCGTATATATATTTGGTTTTCTACACACTCCCTTTTGCTAACCCTACAAAATTCCAACTGATGTTTCTAGGAAAAAAAAGCCTGACAACAAATTTATCTTTATTTATTTGAGCGTAAAAGCGCAAATTGTGAAAAAATTAAAAAAAATACAACAACTTTTTTAATTCCAAATTTAATAACCGACATGTTTCGATAATACCGTTATCATTTTCAAGGTTAAATATAAGTTGTTTACTGTGTAAACAGTTAGTATCATTTGTCTGTAATGTTAGTGTCTTCTATGTATATACAAAATATTGCTAATAATTAATTTTTTTAAATAAAAAACAAATTTATCTTTATTTATTTGCGGTAAAAAGATTGTTTCAAAAAACGAGGTTGAGCTATTAGGTATAAAAATTGATAACACACTGTATTTTTCTAACAATATTGTTAGTATTTGTAAAAAGTCAAACCAGAAATTGTGCGCCATTACTTATCTGAGAAACTTTTTATCGATATCTCAAACAAGGTTGATTGTTTATGCCCATGTTTTATCACTTTTCTTAATATTCTCTGATGTGGATGTTCTGTTTCAAAAAGAAAAGCATCTTATAGGCAGAGTTCATAAGAAGGCGCTAAGAACAATCTACAGAAACTTTGCTCTTGATTTTTATGAATTGTTAATGATTGACAAAAGTTATAGTGTGCACACAAGACATTTACAGTTGCTGATGACTGAAATTTATAATTCAATCAATCATATGAGTCCTAATCTAATTAAAGATATTTTCTCTATGAAATGTGTACCGTATGACAATAGCAGTACCTTTGTATTAAACCTTTCTTCAGCTCTTTCCATGACCTATGGAACAAACTCATTCCAGTTTAAAGACAGTCCTATTTGGAACACACTCCTAAATTTCATTAAAACTTCTCCCTCTTTGCAAATCTTTAAACGTCGAATTAAAGAGCGGAAAGGAGGAAATTGTTCAAGTAAATGTTGTTTGTAATGTTTCTTTTGTTCGATTATATTAGTATTAACAAATATTTTATAATCATTGTCTTTAATTACATCTTATCCAACGTTAAATAAATTTATTGAATGTAATTGGAAACTTCTACAGGTGGATCTCTTCCGCACCTTTTTAAAAACTTTTCTAAAACCATTTGAATCATTCAAAAAATAAAAATAGAATTGGCAAAAAAGGGAAAACTCAACAGTTTTGGATGATTTATCTAGACTTGATGAGGGTTCAATTTTTTTGTGCGCATTGCGGTTTAAAAGAACAACTTTGATCTACGTCTCTTTTGGAAAAGTTCACATTTTAATTGAACTGTAACAAATGTATTGCTAAAATTATTTTCCATATAAAAACAAAAATCAGAGGTCATCACAAATCCCCTGATTTATTTAACTGATTTAACCACTCTTAAAGATCAAACAAGACAGCTTATATTTAAACAAATTCACTTACAGCCATCATTGATTACCTCTATATTGAGCATAATGAATGGGAGCATGATTATTCAATAAATTGGATTAATAAGCACTATCATCATGGAGTATGAGACATTCAAAAAAGAGTCGTTGGAAGTAACAAAGAAAACAGTACCAATGCTGAAGAAATCTAACTTTGTTCAAGAAAGATTTTTTAATAATGTGCATAGAAAAGATGATAAGGTAAATTCCAAAAAATTTCACCTCTTTGACAGAGAACAGTATTTCTAAATGCATTTTTTTTTTTTTTTTTATTTTGAAAGAAAAAAATATATTACAATTGATTTTTCTTAAAAAAAAGATAAAAAGATTTTAAAAAGCACAGATTTTTTGCTATTTGTACTTCAATGGAGAACATCGCTCCAATGAAAGTTTAACTATTTTATTGTCTCAGGTGAATGTTTTAAAATTTCTAAGACAGGAAAATATATTTTATTATAATAACTTAGGCAAATAAGTTATGCAAATATTGTTTTACTACTTTTTACCGTTAAAAAATGAAAATTAGGAAAATTTAGGCCAAATTTAGACGCTTTTAATGAGAGCAAGCACTTTAAGGAAGTTACGATAATAGTCAGGCAAAAATTTGTCAAGCTCCACAAAGTACTTGTGCCTCATATCAGCTGAACTAATCTTGTCAATAAAATATGATGCTTACTGTTATCATCAGCAACTGTGGACAATAAGGTTATCCCAGCCTCTGGAGACATGGTAATTTCTTTTTCATCTTCCTCATCATTAAGCTCATCTTCTTCAAAATCATCATTAGGTTTCTCAAAAGGATTGAACCATTGACATCTTCCTTGTGGAAGAATGTATTGAGTATGGTGGACCCAGTTACACATGGAGGGATCAGTCAAGTCAGGAATAGACATCCCTTCATATTCCACATTTGTCACGTAAGTGTCGTGCGCTAAAAAAAAGAAGTTAAATCTATAAAAAATTTATGTATCAGAATAAAAAAAATGATTTTAATATTATTTAATAATAATATTTTAATATTGTAATAATATTTAAAATCTAATATTAAAATATAATATAAATGTAAAAGTGCTAATAAGAAAAAATTGCTACAAGTATGTGTGCAGAAAAGAAGAACTTAAAGAAAAATAAACTTCCTGAGAGTAATACTTCAAACAAAGGTCTTTCATTAGAAATATAATATCACTAATGTTCTTCAAAAGATCGAATAACATTGAAAGGTTCCAGAGACTAAATTTTGAAACTATCTGCAGCTTTATAATAGTTTGTTCAAATGATTCAAATAAAACAAGTCCCAAGAACTCTTTCTAAATCCTAAAGTTCAAAAGTTCAATTATTTGTCCTGGCTAATTTTGAGTAGAGTAAAATTTAATAAGCTTTAACAAATGTAATGGAATTTATTTACCTTCTTCATCTTCCTCGTCTTCATTTTCATCAAACGTATAGAAACCTGCAGGACTAATCTGTGTACAGGCAGAAATACGTGCAATTTGTGCACGTAAATAGTTAACTTCAGCCCCTGGAAATGGAGGATATGATACAACCTACAAATAAGCAAATTGTTACATAGGGTATTGTAACTTAAAATAAAACTACATTGCAGTTTAGGGAGAAGTGGGAAAAAAATATTTAAAGGAATTCTTGGTATTTTATTAGCATATAAATTTTGGAAAAAAAAAAAAGCTATCCAAAGCTTTAGAATTGAGTATGTTCTAATGATTCAAATAAAATAAGTCCAAAGAACTATTTCTAATTTTATAATCAATTAAAAGACACAGATAACATTCTTAAGCAGTACAGAAGCCTCAAAGACAAACCTTATATAAATTTATCATGTAAGAGATTTCTATCTATCCACAGCTCATAAAATACTCATGTAAACATTGAAATTTCCTGACAGTTTAATAAAATGAGTAGAAAAGAAAAATAAATCATTCATCATGCACATAAGCCTTTAAAATTTAATGGAAATTAAGCACTGAGTACATAGGAATTACAATGATAATGCTGGAAGATAACGTATTATTTCCAGTGCAGCAGTGGCTTATTAAAGATAGTTGATAACTTTGCTCCTTAGGTGATAAGTTGGGTAGTGAAGGGGATATCATTTGTAAGATCTGCTAGGAGAAAATTTAGAATTATTTCCTCTGTGATCAAGCAGTTTTTTTTCGATCTAGGTTAGAGGTAGGCAGTATTACCAAACAAAATATTTCATTCCATTACAAACGGTATCATTGTATAACAACATTTTTAGAAATGTTCACTTTGCCTCCAAAAGTATATTGGAATCATTTTTATAAGTCAGGCAAGCTATTTAACAAAAAAATCAGAAATGACATGTAAATGCCACATTTGCTGTCATATAATAGCAAATGTTAAATTAAAATTTTACCATAATTGTTCTATACGTTAAAAAACTTCTTGATAATAATAAAAAATTTAATTTTGCTCGCAGCACTCTTTTAAAAACATTTCATTGACAAATTTCATGAAAAGTCTAGAAATCTCCAAAAAATAATAAGCCATACTTTCATCACGAATATATCAAAACACTTCAACTTAAAATACTTAAAATACACCAATTAAACGATTGAACACGTTTTTAACATATTGGAAATCATTGTAAAATCACCAATAATAGAAATTTAATATTTGAAAAATGGCAGACATGCCAAAAACAATTTTTGGCAATTTTTAATCAAATCAGAAAGAAAAAAACTCAAAAAAAGCCATATTTGAGCTTAATTGTAACTACAAATAATTGAAACTGATTGAAAATGTAACAAAATGCCCTCTATTGTCCTTTATAAAAACTATTAATGAAATTATTTTGATAAAACTTCATAATTGCTGTTTTCAGGCCTAAAATTAACATGCTTCAGGTCCTGGGACCTAGACATTTTCCAGTTAAGGAACTAGGGAACTGAGCGTAAGAAAATCTTAAAAACGAAAAAATATTTTTAAACACCAAACAAAATTTAAGCAGAATAGCAAAATAATTTCTTGGAAAACCTTGAAGTATGTCACTTTTGGAACAAACCTTAAACACCCAAAATGAAAGGAAATAATAAAAACGATGCTTTAAGTCCAGAAGACCAGACCCAATAGCATTTTCAAAACGGCTGCCATGCTGATAATCAGAAATAACATTTCCCAATAAAACCTAAAATTCTAGCTTAATCAGAGTGTAAATTTTGGAGTAAAGTTTTAAAAAAAAATTTGATATCAAAAATCTGACACAGGCTTCTGAACGAGAATTTTCAGAAGGCGGTCGGTCACATGGGTCAAAAGATTCCACATATGGTTTTTAGCTTCCTGCAAGAATTAGGTTCTGAAAAAAAACTTTTGGAAGGTGCATTTGGGTCAAAGATTTTTTAACTTTTGTGTAAAATTTTAAAAAGTTAATGAATGAATTTTGATAAAATTTTGTGATAATTTTTTTTTAAAAATCGTCAATTTTTTATATTTATGACTTTACACCCACACTTCAGGAAAAATTAATGAGCCATTAAAAAAAAAATCCCTTTGCCGAGTAAACTGTGAACACCAGACAACCAACTGACATTTCCACGGTTAGGATTTTGTTATGAATTCAATTTAACTCGCAGGCATGTATTTCTTTTAATAAAAATCCTCATACTCTTGGGACCAAAATGAGACGATTTCATGCCTTTTCTAGCACTGTTTCTGTCATCAATTCAATTTATATAGACAAGCTTGAAATTGAGACACGCACACATCATGCTTGGCTTACTGGGAGACAATGTCCATCTTACTAAATGCCTAACTTTACCTGTGCATCCAGTCGACCTGTAAATAACTTAGTTATCTTCCTTGCATTAACAATCTCCTGAGGAGTAACACGAGGAAGTTTAATCCAAGTTTGGCCAGCTAAACAAATACGTATAATGAACAATAATGCAAATAATAAACCATAATAAAACAGTAAAAACAAGAACAATTGTTACTACACCCCCAAAACTAAGAAAATTCTTTGAGGACTGAACCTTTAGAACCATCAAAAAACATAATTTACTAAAAACATGGTCCAGATTCTGAAAATCTTGTGTTTTTGGGCTTAATGAAAATTTGAAAAAAAAAAGACTCATGGCTATCAAAATCAAAACAAACTTTATTTTCAGGCCTCAGAACCACAAAATTTTTTGCAAATGGCCAAATCAACCAAAAGATCTCTGCTACGACTCCCTAAACTTAAAAAAATTTTTTTAAAAAGCTAATGAATGGTTTCTTGAAACAATTTCAAAAAAAAAATTGGATGAAGTATCATAGAAAAAGAATTTTTAATTAAAACTTAAACTTTTTAGTTAAATCAGACAACCAGATTAAAAAAAAAAAAAACAACAACAACAATGAAAAGCAGAGGTTTTGAGTACAAGCACACAAATACAATGAAAAATGGAAGTGAATTTATTATCAATAACCACTGACATACGTTCATTACAAACAAAGTAGACTTTTCTGTTGCAACCATTTCCACGTGCTTCTAGAGGTATTGTAGGGAGCACTTCTAACACAGGATTTAGGAGATCTTCTTCATTAGAACCATCAACTATAATTATGATATTGAAGAATTTAAATGATCAAAAAAACTTATCATAAAGAAGCTTATCATAAAGAAAATAATTAGCATTGGTACCAGATACAGTAAGATTAACCAGACATTAATTTAACCTTATTATAATAGGTAATTTAACCTTATTATAAAATATTTCAACTCCCTTACCTCCTCCCTCTTCATGTTGTTCTTTTAGTGATAAATCTTCCTAAAATAATAAACTATTTAACTGAGAATTTCACAAAATTCTTTAAAATTATATGTGCCTAAAAGTTCCAAGCCAAAGTTTTTTTGGCCACATAAACAATATGATCGCTACAGAAATGCTTTAATTGACTTTATAATACAACTGAAAATTTATATTTTATCTCACAAGATATCCATCTGAATTAAAAAAAAAGTTTGAAATAGTAGGTCAATTTAGTAAATAAATAAAAAAATTCCTTCTGAACATATAGTGCCAGTTAATAGAAAACCAGGATTTTCAGCAAATGGTAGACGTGATGCCAACAATAAAAATAATGATATTTATCATATATATATGTTCGAAAATTAATAAAAACTTTTTAGCACAACTTCTTCATTTTTCTTCAAGCTCTTCTATTTTACAAATAAGGAGATTTGTCTATGTGTCTTTCAATTTTTTTTTTTGAAATAAACATTCAAGTTTGTTGGTTATTCAGATTTATATATTTATATATTAATTTCAAACAATAAATTTTAAAAATGTAAATATTTTAAATTAATTATATTATTATTATTATCATTATTATCATTAGTATTTCTATTATTATTATATATAGCTGTTATTTTTAGTTATGTAATTATAAGTTTAAGAATTAGCACTTAATTTCAGTATTCTATTATAATTAATACCTCTATTTCATATTTTATACTACCTCCATCAAGTGAGTCAATAAATGATTCAATTGAAGTAAGTGAATCAACAGAACTGGTAGTTAAGCATTTCCGTAGTCTACATTTCGAACATCTCTGAAACATTTCAAAAATAGTTATTCACAAACATTTTACTAGAAAGTGTAACTATTTGAAAAAAATAAAAAAAAATTCTTGATATGAATAAAAGTATTCTACAACTTTTTGGGCACTTAGTTAATTATTTTCGTTTTTACGACTTGTTAGGCACATTGTTGATTAGTTTTTAATTTTGTTTTTACTATTTGTTAGGCACATTATAATAATCTTTTTTTTTAAGTTATATATCGCATTAATAAATATTTTTTGTCAACAAAGGTGAGAAATTAGGAATTATTTTGAAAATTTCACTGCAAAAATGCCGATGGTGAAAAACAACCATCATCATCACTCTACACGGTGATAGGTTATAAAACAAAAACCGTGTTTTAAAAAAACGCAACGTAATTAAACACGACATAATTAGTAGTACAAGCTATCGCAAGCACTAAGTTTTTTTACAAATTTCATGAGGTAATGAAAATTTCTGGTGAATGATTCACAGTCAAAATGATTTTGTGTGTAATATTCAAAAACTATGAGAGTACGGTGCTATAACTTATATAGATAGAATACTACCTGTAGATAGAATACTACCTGTAGATAGAATACTGCCTGTAGATAGAATACTACCTGTAGATAGAATACTACCTGTAGATAGGATACTACCTGTAGATAGAATACTACCTGTAGATAGAATACTACCTGTAGATAGAATACTACCTGTAGATAGAATACT